>BOPN01006723.1:17500-22500 GCA_017312705.2 Penaeus japonicus
ATGATCCTGTGATATCTTTACATTAAAGCTTAATATTTTTGCATCTCTATATTTGTAAGGGAACTGAATTAGATTCAGATGATTAGAAACACACTGCATTTGAGTATGTAAAACCGAGCATTACACTTTAAAAAAGTAATTTTTTTCACCAAGGCAAACAAATGAGCACTTATTGTTTCAATACTCGAGACTTTTCTCATAGTTGTCACAATTCCTTTCCTCACCCTACAGAGAAGCATGGATGGAAGCAATCAAGCAAGTGGCAGAGCGGATAGCAGAGGTGGATGCGACGTCTGGCCAGAATGTCCAAATCCAGCCTGCAGATTGTGTTGACATAAAACTCAATTATTCACAGGAAGATGATGATGGGCTTGGGGCGAGAAGCTCAAAGAAGAAAAGAAAAATTGTGAGTGTTGGGATTGTCTACCAAGTAGTCGTTTTATTATGTTTTTTCTTTCTTTCTTTCTTTATTCTTTACTTTATTTCTTTGGAAAGATTTCAGTTATTTATAAATGTTTTTAGTTTTTAACCCATTCATGCTGGGGCGATTCCGGCTTTGTATGGTCGTAATGCCAGGGTTTTCGAACGCATAAACTTGACTCTTTTTGCTCTTAAATTTTGGGATGATTGATAAAATCCTGAATGGCTTGCAGAATATAATTGGATGATATTTGTTTTGGTGAATGTGTTGCTGACTTTTCTATCAGTACTCATGTAATGTTTCAAGATAACATTTTCTCTCATTTGTGTGTTTACCAGAAAGTTTGTGGTACTTATTGGTAGAATTTATGGATGTTTAAGTTATTATCATAATGTATATACCATGATATGATTTAGTTTTTCTCCCTTTTTTAAATTGTATATTGAGATTTTGGCCTACTTTAAAATGATGAATTTCTTTTTCAGACACTGGATAACTTTGAATTCTTAAAGGTACTTGGGAAAGGCACATTTGGGAAAGTAATCTTGTGCCGAGAGAAGGTTAGTAACATTTGTTATGTGAAGTTCTGTTACATTAGTAATGTTTAGAAAAGGATTAGAGACCAAGAAGAATATAGATATTTTTGGAAATGTTTAATTGATAAGTGTACTTCTGGCAATAAGAATACTTTGTTTAGACATTTTTCACTAATCCACTTTTTTCTCTTCTTATTTCATCCAACAGAGTAGTAATCACTTTTATGCTATCAAGATCCTTCGTAAGGATGTAATAATTAAGCGTGATGAAGTTGCTCACACTCTGACAGAAAACCGGGTGTTGCAAAGGGTAGACCACCCTTTCCTTACGGTAGGTGATGTCATTTAAAGAGAACTTCTGTGCATATCAAAGCATTTGTATTGTATTTCCTTTCATGACTTACAATTAAGCAGTGATAAGTGTTCACCTCATTGAAGATTCAGCTTAAGCCATTGTGCACTGCATCATTATTTTATTATTGTTATTGATTTTTTTTTTTTTTTTTTTTTTCGTTACATGGTTTCACAAGTGTTTAGTCACTGAGGAGTCAATTACAAACATACATGACCTCACCTGTTTACTTTGCTCCTTTTTGGGAGAGAGTTAATATCTATTACTATTATGATTATTATTAACCCAATGCCAAAGGACCCAGCAAGAGCTGGCAACCCCCCTACTCTGGGCCTAAGTAATATTGCCTGGGTAGAGACGCCGGGTACTGTGATGTGACACATGCAGCCTACTGGACAGAATATGAGCCTGACTTGCCGTGTTTTTGATTGCGTGTGTGATTTTTTTGTATTTTCTGTAATGCGTGTTTTGAATGAAAGATGATATTGAATTGACTTTGTGAGGTACGGTGCAAGCTTTATCAATGTTATAATGCTTCTAACTCTGAGTCCAGAGTTCATACTCTTTACTTATGTATGATGTTGTACTATGTGGAATAACATTACGACAATATCATGAGTTAAATTCAGACATATAAGTAAAATATTTGAAAACCTTTTTTTTTTTTTCTTTCTTTTCTTTTTTTGAGAAATACAACTTCTACCCATGTTGTAAGTACATAATCTTTCTGTAGCATATTCTTTTGCTCAAAAACATCATTGCCAAGATATCATGAGGGGAAATGATATATATATATATATATATATATATATATATATATATATATATATATATATATATATATATATATATATATATATATATATATGTACATGTACAAGAAAAATTAATTTATGTAAAAAGAATTAATGAATACAAAATATAGATATAATGAAAATTAAACACATATATGCATATATATATAAAAAGATGAACATCATAAAAAAATATATATATATAGGAAAAGATGGGGAGAGGTTCAGTGAGAGAGAAAGTCTAGCTGCAGAGTGCCAGGCCTCAAAGCAACCATACGTGCACAGACCGACAAAGCCCCGGTAGAGCACCAGTGACAGTGAAGACGCTTGCCATCTGAAATGGACTCAATAGAGTGACCTCATGTTTGGCCTCTCTGCTTCTCAAGTGATCACTCTACATGTCACCAATCATTAGCATCACTAACTCCATGTGGAACTCCTTCTGTGACATCTTACCTCCCATGGTATGATACACGGCAAAGGAGTTCATAAGGGAAAGGTCAAAGAGGAAGATCTTCCGATACCACACCCTCGACTTCCGAGGGGTGGAACATGAGACGGAGAATTGGTCCCCAATGTTGACATCCTTCATTCCGACATTGTAGTTGGCAACGATGCAGGGCTTCTCTCCCTCCTTGACCTGAGCATTGTGGACAGTGGAGAGCATTGTAATGACATTAGAGTCACTCCACTTTAGATCTAACAACCCTATGTTGCTACTCCTATAGTCCACATCACCCCTCTTTTTTACAGTGAGGGCACAGGGGATCCACTTACGTGTTATGCTCACTGTCCCTACTGCATTCTGCTGGACGGGCCAATACTATTCAACAATTTGTACACTTTCAAACCCCAAACCTACCCCTCTTGTTTTTATTGAAAGTAACTAACCTCAGTCTCCCGTGGTACTTTCACAAAGACTCATCTATGGGGATCAAGGTTTCAACAAAGGCAGTGTTAAGGGCATATATAACCAGTTGGAGTTTCCACAGACAGTCCTCGGGAACTTTATCCCCATCCTCCAGATGTGCGAAATGAAGGTGGGTAGTGAGGTGGTCAAATCGATCCCGGGACATCATCTGTGGAAATAGCTCAACACGAACGGTTGGGTAATAGGACCAGAAATCCCGGGAACAGGGAAGTTTGTGAAACTCCATCGTCACCTGCAGACCAAAGTACGCCATTAGCTCCTCCTTGGACATGGGAGTCCACTTCCTTATGTGAGGGGAGACAGGAGGAGAGATACATGCATAGCTAGAAGCATTTATAAAGCAATTGCAAATTCAATAAATGGCTTATATGTACATAAACCGTAATAATATAGGAGACAATAACAGTGAAAAAATATAAACTCACCTATTGGTCTCAGGGATCTTGTGTTGAAGGAGATTGTCCCTGAAAAAACACTGGAAGATCTCGAGGGGCTGCTGGTTGCATTCAGGTCTGCCTTGACCCCAGGAGAACCAGCTAACCTGAAACTTTTTGGGACATTACCCTTCTTTCGCCAAACAAAATTAGGAGTTTCAGGTTCGTTCCTCCGCCACACTTTAGTGGCAAAGATAAACAATAGCTTGTCACTGTCGGCAGTTGTGTCCACCTGGCTGACATAGTCCATACTCCAAGCTTGGACCATTATCACTGTCCTTATTCATCCCTACTACTCTCCCTGTCAGAGGAGGAGTCAGGGACATCAGTCTTCACAAGGCAGAGGAGGCAGGTCTGTGGCATAACCCGGATGTTGATAGCTGGCATTCCTCAATATCTGAACAGGAGGGGAGGAGGAGCATTTGGCGCTGTCTCTTCGGAGCCATGTGGTGTATTTTATGGCAGCCATCGACCTCCTTATATACCCAAGGTTTTCCCCAATTTCCTGCCAGGTGACAGATAGCAACATATCAAACAACGTGGAAGAAGTAGGCCAATCAGGTCAATGGAATGATGTTATATCCTGTGACGTTGGTCACATGATTTTGTGTAACATGACTATTTCTTGCCTCCCGCATATCACACCATCCACTGATACATTTTTAGAAATGTCACACACATGTGACACCTGGCATAAATAATTTTCTGGGACGTCACACTGGTGTAGCACCCTGTCATAACGCACTTTTTGTCTTGTCACATAGGTGTGACATCCCGTCGTTATTGGGTTAGCATTATTATCATTATTGATATTATGATTAATGTCATTATTGATATTATTATTAGAATCATTATTATTTTTATAATTACTAATATTATTATTATTATTAATGTATAGTTAGGTTTTCTTTTTATTAATAATTATATTATTATTGTTCTTATTATTCTCTTTATTATAATAATTTACAAAACTTCAAGGAATGGGGCAAAAATCTGAGGTCAGGTATCCCTTGGTAACTAAGTACTTTTGAAAACATGTATGCACAAATAATGTACATAAAAAAACAATTTTATACATTTTCAAATTCCCACTTTTATTTATTTTCAAAATGCCACTTCTTCCTATTTTTCATATTCAGATTCTATTTACTTTCAATGCCCATTTATATTTTTCTTCAGATTTCTACTTCTCTTTATTTTCAGTTCTCCCAGTGTCAGCAGTTTGATATAAATATATTTGTCTCTTTCAAGTTCCCTCTTCTTCTTGACCAAAACAAGTGTTAGTTATGAATATTTACCACATAGGAATATGACTATTAATTTAAGTCCTTTTCTCTCTCTCTCTCTCTCCTTGATGTGCAGTACCTCAAGTACTCGTTTCAAACAAATGACCGCCTGTGCTTTGTGATGGAGTATGTGAATGGTGGAGAGCTCTTCTTCCATCTCAACCAGGAGCGCATCTTCCCAGAAGAACGTGCCAAATTCTATGGGGCCGAGATCTGCTTGGCTCTGGGATACCTCCATGAGAGAAA
>BOPN01006723.1:30000-37500 GCA_017312705.2 Penaeus japonicus
CACACGGCCAGGGCACTGCAGGCTTTCCAGATTGGCTCTTTCCACCTTCCATCGAGGATTGTGCTGGGGCATGGGTGCCCGGGCTGGCATCCAAGATGGTGTTGACTATCTACATAATGATCGCTCGTGGCAGTGTTGTCCACAGACCAGCTAATTCTCTCGACCAGGGCCGCAGTGACAAAGGTGAGGTCAAGGACCCCCCCGCCAACATGCGTAGGCTCCTGGCTGGAAGGAAAAGAGCAATCTCTGGGCATGACTCTAGCACCTCGGCTATGTGGCAGCCTGCCATATCACGTCTCTGAGTGGGAGCCAGTATAGGGTGGTGGGCATTAAAGTCCCCCCCTATAAGAATTAGCTCATGTGCTGCAGCAGCACAGGCTTCACTGATATCTAAGCCCCTACAGTTTGGCCTACTGTATACATTGTACAGCTTGAGAGGACCCCGGCCAAATGAATCTCAGCAACAGGGATTCGACACCTTCTCCGCACTGCCCAGGATGAGGCAATCAGGGAGCAGGGGATGATCGACTTCACAAGGGTAATCAGGCCTCTGGTACCTTGCGTACTCGGTAGCACAAAGGGATGATATCCCCGAGAGCGTACAGATTCCCCTGTTAGCGTCTACCCCGGAGCATGACAACATCAATGTTCCGAGATCGCACGATCGCGTGGAGAAGAGGGGCGGCCCTAGGAGAAGCTGTTGATGTTCCACTGCAGTATGCTTAAGTTAGTGGCCATAGTGCTTGTCTGCGTTCACTAAGTCATTGACGTCAAGGTATTCGATCCTCTGTGTCAGCGCCCCGATGTGGGTAACGTCAGACATTTCGGAGTCTGACAACTCCTTGGTGAGTTCCACACTGAGTGTGATTTCCCTCCTTGACTGCGTCACTGTCGTCCAGGACAGGTCGAGTTGGAAGAGCTGGGTCTCCTGGGAGGTGGAGTATTCCTGGTCGCCTTGGCCTTCTTTTGGGTGACCTTGGCTTCCTCACCCTTTGGGGTTTTGGGCGCAGGCTCTGCCAGTGTGGTCTTGGCCGCAGGTTTGTCGGGAAGACAGGTCTCGCCCTGAGTTGGGGTGGGAGAAGGAGTCTCGCCCTGAGTTGGAGGGGGAGTTGTGGCCTTGGGCCTCATGTCCTTTTCCTTCAGGGCATTGACGGTCTGAGTCATTGCCGTCATGGCTATCTCGACTGCCTTCTCCGTCTCCTCGCTGGTCCTTCCCAATGCCGTCGCAACTGCTGTGACAACTGTCTTCAGCAGGAGCGTCAAGTCCTTCTCTGTGAACAAAGTCGGACTCTCCGCTCTTGGGGTAGCCTTTGAGGTGTTCCCAGACCCCTTCCGGGTCTGTTTCCGACTTGGAACATCCACCAGCGCCGGGAACTCTTTGTGTTGGGCGTCCGGTGATGCCAGTTTCGCTTTGGGCGGTGCTTCCTTCCTCTTAGGAGGGGGAGCCCTTACCCCTTGTTCTGCCCCCAGACATACGCATTTTCTGGGGCCCGAGGAACAAGTCTGGTCGTTTTGCAACGATCTCTTGCCGCCGAAAAGCCTCTTCCTTTCTGACAGAACATCCGAGGCTCCAGGCGTGAATTATTTTATGGCAGTTTGGGCACTTGGCAGTGATGTCTCGCTTGCCATCTTTGTGTGCTTTGAGACACACCTCTGTTCTGTGAGCCTGACTACAGACACCACATTCGGCTTCCCAGAGCAAGTGGCCTTGTGGTGTCCGTACTTCTGGCACGTGAAGCATCGGAGCGGGTCTGGGACGTATGTCCTGAGTCTGTAGGCCACATTTGCCAAGATCAGGACGCAACTGGAGCTCCCTCCAAAGTGACCAGGACTTGTCTGGTTGGGTGCTTCCCTTTCGAAGTCGAGCGCCCACCACCTTGGAATGTGCAGTGATGACCTCGAGGTCATACAACAGAGGAAAGCCAAGAAGCACCACCTTGGACTTGTCAGTCTTCTGGAGGAAGGTGAGGGTGGCTTGGTCCTTTGGGCGGTCTCTTGCCATTGTCTCTGGCAATTCTAATCGTCAGACGGCACTGTCTCTGGGTTTCCAGAGCCCGTACCATCTGGTAGGCATTGTCGAATCAGCTCGGTTTAGGAGGGAACCCTAAACTGGGGGAACCGACTTGGGGCTGCAGACTCGCCCTCTGAGTCCGAAGCCGTCCGAGGAGTGGTTGCCTCTTCTCGGGCCGACGCCGGAGTTTGCAGTGGGGCCAGTAGGGTTGGAGGTCCTGTCTGGCTTCCATTTTTGATTGACTTCTCGTCTGGACCCCGACGCCAGGAATTTGTCAGAGCCTGGGGGTTGGTTTGGGAGAATCCAACCAGTACCCAGGTGGGTTTTTCCTGGACCGGCCGCCAGATCCCTGCCCATCTTTTCCCTTTTGTCATCAAAGCCCTCGAAGGGGTCTAAGGTGACAGCCTTTGTCTCTTAACACAAGGTTCGTCAACAGGGATGTCAGTCATGGGTTTATGGGTCACGGTTGCCATGTAATAAAGCGGTTCATTTCATCCTCCCACGCCCCCACCCACCACGGAGTCCAACAAGGGGAAGCTTTGTATGAGTCATGCTCAGGGAGCCACAGGGGTGGTGGGAGGATATGCCTGGCCCCGGCCTGTGGGCAATGGCACTCTCAAGACCATGCGATTGCCTGCAAGGCAGGAGCTACTTGACCCTAGCCTAGCTCACAAGAGAGACCAGCCGATTGACCTAACCGAGTCGAGATCAGGCCACCCGTCTTGCTGGAATAGAGGACCAAAGAGGTGTGTTGCTAGCCGCAGGGCGTACTCATACACGGCATCGCTCAACCTCCAGGACTCCCGTCTCCCAGCGCACAGGGGCACCACGCACGGCAAACACGTGGGTAGGTGTAGGCCCCCTTGGGGGGAGGACCAGGGGGGGTGCGACCTCACCTACTAGATCAGCACCTAGGAACACTTAGTCATCCCTCCTCAGAGAGCCCGCCGCTAGAAGGTCACCTCAACGGGACAGAGAGACTGGCCAAATCCAGAGCGGGCTTGTCCAAGAAAGGAGTTCAAGCCCCTGCGCCACGACAAGGTGGTTCCTTGGCGGGGGAATAGTAAAATGACAATGGTATACCATAAGGCAACTATGTCATATGTTATGGTGTCGGGTGGGGGTATGGGTAAAAGGATGATAAAAGGATGGAGGTGGGTTTGCATGCATAAACTATGCCAGACAGTGCCAGAATTACTATTTTTCACTCATTATATTAGTTCTTAAGAAAGAAAAAAGGAAAAGAGAGTGCAGTTGGTGGAGCTATTTGCCAAACAATATCAGAAATTTTAGTATACACTCCATATGTCCCATTCACAATGTAAGAGAATATGGGGGGGGAAATCCAGCTAATTTTTCAGAGGCCTTCCATGATAATGGTGAATAGGATGGCGTACACAGGTTGGGCTCCATCACAACTGTAGGGTGTTAATGCATGTAACATCTTTCCTAGACAGAAAAAAATCTGTCATATTTATTTTAAAATGATATCACAGGAAGATATTATTGGTGGAAGTTTACAAATAAAAACATATTTTCATCTTTACAGCTAGAGAACTTACTCTTGGATGCTGATGGTCACATTAAGATTGCTGATTTTGGCTTATGCAAAGAAGATATATCCTATGGTTCTACTACACGAACTTTCTGTGGTACGCCAGAGTATCTGGCTCCAGAGGTATGTGATATCCATGATAATTCACTACAGTTTTCAGATGTAGTCTTATGTTTTGTCAATTTTTAAAAGTAGAATTGATTTCATCAGCCTTCTTAGCATTACTTAATTTAGTGTAGTTTTATTGCCAAGGCTGTAGCTTGGGAGGTACATAGTCCTGAAAGATGTTTAGATTTCAGAATAGGTTTTACTAACATTGTTTTATTATCCAAGGAAATCTAGTTATTTTATCTTAATTTCTCCCAAGAATGAATGGCTTAATTATTCTCTTTTTATATTCTGAAAATAATTACATTTAGTTATCTACACATTCCTAGGTACTTGAAGAAAATGACTATGGACGAGGTGTTGACTGGTGGGGTTATGGAGTGTGCCTTTATGAGATGATGGTAGGACGTCTTCCCTTTTACGACAAAGATCATGACAAACTCTTCCAGCTCATCGTTTGTGAAGACGTAAGTTAATCATAAGAGAACACTTGGGCTGAGTGAAGGTATGTGTGTGTGTGTGTGTGTGTCTCTCTCTCTCTCTCTCTCTCTCTCTCTCTCTCTCTCTCTCTCTCTCTCTCTCTCTCTCTCTCTCTCTCTCTCTCTCTCTCTCTCTCTCTCACTCTCTCTCTTTCTCTTTCTCTTATTCTCTCTTTTTCTCTTTCTCTTTTTTTTCTCTTTTTTTTTTTTTCTCTCTTTCTCTCTCTCTCTCTCTCTCTCTCTCTCTCTCTCTCTCTCTCTCTCTCTCTCTCTCTCTCTCTCTCTCTCTCTCTCTCTCTCTCTCTCTCTGTCTCTCTCTCTGTGAGAGGTGTGTACTCACAAAAGTGTTTTTTTTAAGCCAAAGTCTGGTGTTCTTGATTCCTTTATTGGATGGTAACGGCACAGGTGAAATAGAAATATTTACTGGTAGCGATGGCTTCGGATGTCTTTTGTTCTCTGTTAGGTGCGGGTCTCGCAGACGAGGCGGGGAGCTGACGCTCCCAGCGCCTTTGCTGAGGGCAAGTCCAGGTGTCTCTGCAGGCGCGGTCAGGTAGAGAGGGCGAATGACCTGAGGTCGTCTGTTATATATTGACCTGGAGGGATGCCATGAAGAGTTGCCTCTTCGTCGTTATAGCATCTAGGCCACGTGGCTTTCTTACGTCTCCATGTGGTTTCCACGTCGTCTCACACTCTCTCTCTCTCTCTTTTTTTATTTTTCTCTCTTTCCCTCTTCCTCTCTGTAACCCGTCAGTGCCAATAGTTGTAACCCACCACTGGGAGCAGTTGTAAAGCACCCGATGCCCTGGTTGTGATCCGGTGGAATAATCAGACAGACATTCACGTGCCATGGTCTTTATTGTGGACTGTTAACCTGTTAACGACGGGTGACTAGATATCACGTCTAGTGGTTTTTGGGCCACATGCCGGGGACGAGTTAATTTGTCCAGCCCGGCGTGACGGGTGAGCGAGTGGCCAGTACGGCCAAGAATTTGGACGCATTAGGCTTATGCGTTCGAATGTCCCAGCATTTTGGTCATTTTAAGCCGAAATAGCCCCATCAGGAATGGGTTAATACACCAGAGTCTGGCCAAAGGCCAGAGGTCAGAGCTGTTCTCTCTTGTCTGTCTGTCTGACCTCTCTGTTCTGATCTGTCTCTCTTTGTCTCTAGGTTCCTTGTGTGTCCTCTTAAGTATAAATCCTGAGTCAACTTTCTATGACTAAGGCCTTCCATTAGCAAAGACAGCAGTTTAGAGAAGCTGGAGTTTCGAGGCAGAAACGAACACAGGAAACAGATGCGTCAAGTCAAAACAGACTGCTAGTGAAATTACATTGAATTAAGTAGAAATATATGATCAGTGTCTTGGGTCGCATGATGTACAATACCAGTGCCTTACACTCTCTCTCTCTCTCTCTCTCTCATTTTTCTCTCTCTCTTGCTCTCTCTCTCTCTCTCTCTCTCTCTCTCTCTCTCTCTCTCTCTCTCTCTCTCTCTCTCTCTCTCTCTCTCTCTCTCTCTCTCTCTCTCTCTCTCTTTCTCTCTCTTTTAATCTCTTTTTCTTTCTCTCTTTTTTTTTTCTCTCTCTCTTGCTCTCTCTTTCTCTTTCTCTTTACATGATTATGATAATTCTTGAAGGGAAAACAGGCAGTTCTGAGAGGGTGAGACAGGCCAGGCCAGCATTGATAACATGAATTTCAGATAATAATTTCTGACATTGTCAGTTATGACTGACTATTCTGCCAGTATTTTATGGGGCAAAACATCAAATGTTTTCAGGTGCTCTCCTATTAAATTTGCTCTTTATTTTATATCTCAGCAAAAAACACCAGATGTTTGTAGCTGTGTTGTTTTTGTTTTATATAATACAAAGAAGAAAAAGAAATGGACCTAGAGCATTTAAGTTTGATTTGTTATTCACATTGTTAACCCGTTGCGTACAGGGCTGTTTTGGTTCCAATTGGTCTAAACACTGGGGTATTTCAAATGCGTAAGCCTAACACCTCGGGCTATTTGCCCACACTGGCCGTAGCCAAGCACTACTCAACCGATCACCTATCCTTTTTTTTTTTTCTTTTTTTTTTATATCTGTTACTAGGTTCTTATTTCTTCACTTGTTTCCTTTATTCTCAATGGTATCAGCTGAATTTATTGTGTTAGAGAATTTATATCATTATCTTGTGACCAGTTTGTAGAAGAAAAAGGAAAAAAAAAATATTGTGTAAAGTTTTTTTGATTACTCTACAAAATATACAATAGGTTAGAATAATTATCATACAAAGTTTCTTGAAGAGTTTATTCACTTTTTTTATAAGTATATCCTTCTTCTTTTTTTTTTCTTTCTTTCTTTCTTTCTTTCTAATGAATTCCAATGTAGCATTATCATTAACCCTTTGCTGACAAGGATAAATTTGCATGCCCAGTCTAGAAGATGGGTTTTATTTCAGAGTAAGGCAGTTTCACACAACATACCTTGACTTTTCCCATACTCTTTCAGTTGTTCAATGTAAAGCTAGAACCACTTTTATGTTTGTAATTTTTTTGTGTTTTATTGTATTGATTTATATGTCATAAGACAGGCTCTACCAATGCTGCATTTTACTAAAATTGTAGCATAAGGACCATATTAGCTCATTTGTTTCTTTATAGTCAGTGTTATAGAAGTATTACTGTTTTATGAGAGGACAGAAAGGAATTTAATTTTTTTTGTATTCATGTAATGTCATGAATGTATAAAAAATATAACCATCCGCAATGTAGATAGCAGGAAGAGGTAGGGAAGGGAAGAACACTTGTGCTCATAACTGTGAATGCTACAGTACAAGGCACCCCTACTGGCAAATGGGCTCATTGTAGACACTTGGCATGGTTTGAGTTACCTTCCTCTTCTCGTTCTGCCTGTACATTCATCATCAACGATACTTTAGAGCAAAGGTTGGCAACTTGCCGTGTGCCATTGATCTAAAGATAGTACATACTAGAGACTGTGGATGGGTGCTATTCAAGGCGCTTTATGCTGTTAGTGCTCGGAGAAAGTGGAGCCATCTATGCTTTGGATTTTAGGTGAAACCCGTTTTGCTTAATATTATGGCAATTATAGTAATTATAATACCAATTGTCATCATGACTCACTCATTACTTATAATGCAATAGAGAAACATCTGTGATCCAAAATCCCCCAACTTCATGTACATCATGACACTCACTGTCATGTAAGTTATGACACCCGACCACATGAGTTAAATAGTTTATGGATGCAAATACAGGAATGTAAATATAATTGATGTTTCATGTATTTGACAACAACAACAACCATAAAAGGAAAAAAATCAAGAGGATATTTTCACATGAA
>BOPN01006723.1:50000-57500 GCA_017312705.2 Penaeus japonicus
ATTATTATTAAACTGTTTACTCATCATTTACTGTTAGTGTGGGAAATAAATTTCAACTTAGTGTAATAAAGGTGTCTGCATGTCTGGTTAAAATGCTGGAAGTCTCTTAAGCCCTTGGTGCTCACACAGGTGCTAGGATACATTTATGGGCCAGCTGCTAGCTCTAAAGACTCCTGAATAGCCAAATGAACAATTATCTGGTTTTGATGTTAGACAATCTGATGTGTCTTCTCTCTCTCTCTCTCTCTCTCTCTCTCTCTCTCTCTCTCTCTCTCTCTCTCTCTCTCTCTCTCTCTCTCTCTCTCTCTCTCTCTCTCTCTCACTTACTTTCGCACTTTCTCACTTTCTTTATTTTTATGTGTGGGAAGGCTTTTGATAGTAGTTACTTTGTGAATTATTATTTCTAGTAATGTTTTAAATAGCTAGAGCTAACTTTATCCATATTCAGGCTGTTTTTATTTTTATACTACTAGTTCATTTTTTGTTACATTCTTGATTTCAAGCACATGCTTAACACCTTCTAAATTTAGGTTTCATTGTAGAGAAGTCTTCCAGACACAAAAAATAATCAACCCTTTTCCAAATGCTTGCCATGTTAAGTCACATGGAAATTCCATAGCATTTCATTTTAAAAGAGTTTGTGTCACCAGAAGTGTTGTCTGTCTTATCCTTACGCTTCCAAAGCAAAATCCTTGTGGTGCATAGGATACCTTTGACCATAGTATTGGACGACAAGTTGGACTGTTATCACATTGATATAACTTTTGACATTATCTGCAAGTAATGAGGAACATTGCTAGATTTAAGATTAAAGTGCAGTCTTTTGGCCTAACTTTTATCTTTATACAATAATGATTTAGAAAATATATTCACTGGAACTACAGCAAATTGACAATCAAAAGATTATCTAGAGAGAGCTATGACTATCCTTACTACTGTCAAAATGATCATTGCTGTCAGATACAAGATACATTTTTCAAAGTCTTAACAGTTGCATGCACATGTACATACTGAAATGTAGTAAATCACACACACAAACATACACAGAAAGATATATGAACATTAGATCATCTTATTTTCATAGAAAGAAGTCCAATTTGAAATACCTGTTTTATTTGGAGCTTTTAAGTGTTATAAGCTTTATCAAGGAACATT
The DNA here is from genome assembly GCA_017312705.2 of Penaeus japonicus. Classification (NCBI taxonomy): domain Eukaryota; kingdom Metazoa; phylum Arthropoda; class Malacostraca; order Decapoda; family Penaeidae; genus Penaeus; species Penaeus japonicus. The sequence continues at coordinate 51,156 of BOPN01006723.1, forward strand.
TTCCAGAATTAGAATGATGTATGGCATTTCTGATTTTTCCTCTTTTTCTTCTAGATATTACACCCTGAGATCACCCACCTTATTGTCAGAATGATGAGAAAACAGGACATGTGTTGGTAAATCTTGGTAGTTCTTTTCTGTTAATCTCACAGCTGACTTGAAATTTGTCTTCAATTTCATTTTCATATTGTCCTCCTCCATCTTCTATTACTACTACTACTCTTGACTTCTGTTCCCACTCCACCTCCTCCTCCTCCTCCTCCTCCTCCTCCTCCTCCTGCCCTTTTTTTTTCTTTTTCTCATCCTCCATCTTATTTTCTTTTGTTGTATTATTTCTTCATTTTGTTCAGAGGCAAATTAATAAGAATTGACAAATATGAAATAGAGAAGGTTTGCAGTTCACTCTCTTTCAGAGGCATTATTTTTTATATTCTGTAATAGTTTAGGGCATTATTTTCTCATGGTAAAATTAAGATATTGGCAACATTGGGTTTGATTTAGGGAAAGGCTTATTTACTGTTCATGCATAGCAAAATGTCATGAGAATTTTACCTCAGTTTACATATATAATTTAGTTACCAGAATTGTAGGCAACTATTATACTAGAAATAGAGACAGATCTTTTTAAAAGGCAGCTATCTTTAATTTGCATCTTATTACATGCTGAGTGAAGACGAGAAAAGGAGTAGTTGTTTTTTTAACTTTTCAAAGCTCTGTCAACTTGTTGGATTCATCAGTTATCTCAGCTTGAAGGATTAAATGATCATTTTTAGCCATTTAAACCTTTTTTTACTAGTTTCAAACCATATATGTACAGTCCTTCACATTTAATCTTTGAATTTCATCGGTTGTAGAGTGCAATGTCTCTTAGAGGTTTTTCAAATTAATCATAACTCAACAGCCCCTTTATATTAATAAGAAATATTTTTTTTCTCCTATCTCTCTATTTCTCTCTTTCTCTCTGTTTTAAAGATTTCTTCTTGAAATCGTTTTTGATATCGAAGTCTGTTGTGTGACATGTATAAATGTACATGTATAGTTCTTCATGAAGAGAGCATCGTAGGATATATACACATTGTGTATATGGTTCTTTCTTTTCTTTCAGTCTTATTAGACTAGTTCTTGATATTTCCTCTAACATAAATTTTCAAAGTATGCTAATGGAATATAAGTATTTCATGTAGAGAAAGGATATATGTGTGTGTATATATATTTCAAGTAACTTCTTTTATGTTCTTGATAGAAGTTGATTTCATATTGAATCTAAGATTGAATTTCACAGGTTTCTTGACAAGGAATAAAAAGCAGCAGGAGTTTCAAAGCACAAAATGACTCTCTTTCTTGTCATAATGACCTATGTGACTCAAATCTTGTATCTATGAATTGTTTAGTGGATTAATTTGAATGTAATGTGTCTGGATTATATGCATTACTGAATCTTTTTCCATTGATTTACATTTGAATATCCCAATGAAGATCTTAAAGACAAACTAGACATGTAGATAGTCTCATAATTTGACTCTTCATGCCTATTCAGTCTGTGCAGTATTGTTATTGGTAGGCAAATGTTTATTTATGTTCACTCCACATTGAAATCATTTATGTATTTTTTTTTCAATATTGTATTTTTTTCTGTCATGAAATAAGAAAAGATAAGGATCTTGTTATACTGACAATTTCAGTATTACTTATTAGAAGTTTAAAGCTGAGTGCCATTATATTCATCTGTTGAATGGAACTCAGGAAGCAAAATATGAATAACTGTAATAGGAATTTCCCTCCCCCCTTTTTTCTATTTTCTCTTTGATGATGAGATATAGTATGCATATTCAATTGTGCACGCTATAGCTTTCAGAAAGATTCTTTAGCTGTAACCTTCAGTTACAGAGAAAGATGTAACCATAGTGATGTTACAGGAATTTTCAATATCTTGAGTGTAATTACCCATCTTCCTGCTTTGCAATTTCTAGCCTTGTTTGCAATACCTTTGTACCTCATAAAAAGAGAACAAAAAAAAGTCTTTTGATATGAAGATTCTTCAAACCATGATCATTTCCGTTTTTTCTTATCCTAGGAACAATATTGTTGTTATTTCTATCCTCCTCATGCGTTTGTGAGATAAATTGGTAAATTTTATCATATTAAATGTTTTGTTTTTTCCAGGCTCTTTTTTAAGTTTTTATTATATTGCTATTTGCAATAACAAGTCTCTTGCACTAGCTCAAAGTTTGTGATAGGATTCACATAGGCCAAATGTAAAGATGTGCTATAGAAAAAACGCCCTAAAGAAGTGAAATTACCCAAGTTACACCCTTATCTTTAGTGATTCCCAGTAATTGTGAAGGTAGAATTCACGCCCAAACATGCTAATAACTAAATATGAGCTTATTTCTTCACAGTAAGGAAACAGAGGCCAAGATATGCATTTTTTTATATTTCACCGTCAGAACTTTTCGGCATCTTGTTAGGGGGATAAATTGATTGTATCTTTTATTTTGGTTATTCTGAGAAAGTAATTTATATACTTGCATTTACCATGTTTTTTGTCTAGTCTGGATATTGTAGTTGTTGTGATAAAGTATTAGCTATTTCAGATGAAGGTAATTTGCTCTAACAACCCTGATGTTCATTCTGTAATGCTGCAAAATGGAAAATGAGAGATTAAACATTTTGGCTAAAGAAGAAAGACTCTTCTATGGAATAGGATTATATCTGCCTCTATTCTGTGACCTTTAGTGTAGGAAAATGCCTTTCTTGATGTTACTCTTTAAGTGACACTTAGGAAACAACAAACTAACTCCAAAAATGTCATTATTTTAAATTTTTACAGAGATATGAATGTAGGTGTTGTGATTCCCTTTTATGCATAATAAATATGATGAGTTAAAGAGCCTCTGGCAAGTAAGACAGCTGGACCCAAGGCTCTTGCTTGTCAAATCTTGGAGTTATAAGTCAGTTCTAGAGATATTAAAGGAGAAGTACCAGTTGTTTTGCTTTTGTTCATTAGTTCCTATAACTACTTCTCACAAATATAGTCTTGGATACATTTGTTTGAGCTTTTTTGGATATACAGTATGATGCATGGGCTGTTTATATTAAATAAACCCTAGCCCTTTATTTTGAAGAAAAAATAAATCAACCTTCCACCTCTGTTCTTGTGTCAAAGAGTTATATAATTTTCTTTATTTTTGTCACTCCTTTCATTTAAAAGTTCTTATGAATACTGTATCTATTGTGTATCCTGAATAGACCTCAATTTTTATTGGATAATGTATACCATGTTAAACATGTTGTTGTCAGATTTTCTTTAATCTTTCTTTATTATTTTATCTGGTAAAATATGCTTATAAATTTACTATTTGTATTTGTTTTGTGTTCCTAGTATTTAATGACCTTCCGAAATTATACACCACAGTTTATAGTTATATTACCTATAATGTAACTTAAGAAAATAATAATAATAATTTAATGTAGTGGACTTACTTAAGCAGTTGTACTGTTTTTAATTGCAGGATTGAGTCTTGCCTGATTATTATAGTGAATCCTTTCCTGTCATTGTAGGTGTCAACAGTCCTCTGTTGTTCTGGAGATCTTTTGGAATCACATTTTAGTGAAAATATTTAAACTGAATTACTTGTACATGGGATATGACTAATTTTCTCATGTTTGACTATGCCACATAGATATATCCTGACTTATTAGAAGTAGATGAAAAAATAGATTTTCACTTTTTTCTCTCTCTTTTTTTAACATGGGTTTCTGGTTATATTCCAGTTCCTTTTGTAGCTCAAAGGAGGTGCTTGACAGTTACTCTTTATTTCAGATTGCTTGTCAACCCTTACATAATGCACATGGTCAGTGCTGTATACATATATATGTTAGTAAGGGAGGTAGAATGGTGTTTAAGAATCTATGAAACCCTTTCAGATGTATTGTATTTACCCATTTTTAGAGAAGACTGGAGGAATAAATACTTTGGCAAGATTTAGAGATCTGGAAAGACATATTTAGCATTACATGTCATGTTTTGATATGCTAAATACAGAGAAGAATTGCAAAGAAATTAAGTGGATCCCAAATTATGCATATTTATATTTGCTTCTGGTGTATATATAGTAATACTGTATAGGATATAGTAATATGGGCAGTATTACCAATCATTTTCTAGAGAACAGCACAAAATTCTTTTCTTTCTCTCTTTCTTGTCATATCTTAGATTTATGGAAAGAATGATTACAAGATGAAACTCCCTTAAAAGCATGTGTTGCTAATTTGCCTGATGTTGGTTCCGATATAATTCATTGCAAACAGACTTTCCCAAACATTGCACAAATGGAATGAAAGTGTGATATGATCCTGTAATAGGTGTTGCACCTGAATCACTTCAAGAGCCGCCCAGAATTTCATTTTAAATGTAAATTGTATGATGCTAGTCTCAGGTTCCTCCATTGCTGGAACTGACATCAGTGTTTTATGTCATCATTAGTAAAACTATTGATTGAGCTGTTCACCAACTAGTTACACTAGGACTTAGAAAAGGTAATGGATGTATACTAAACACACCACTGTTAGTCTGAAAAATACCAGATTCTAATTTTGAGCTGTTAAAAATGAGTGTCCTTACAATGCTAAGACCCAAAGCACACAACTAAATCATGGGTTTCGGCTAAAGAAAAATGAGGAGGATAATGCTGAAAAATTGCATGACACCAGATGTCAGATGTGTGTGAAAGAATCTTTCAATTGAGATGCTTGAAACAGATAAATAGATTACAAAAATGCTTACATTATGTACACCACTTACTAAATTTTGGGGTTCACATAATTTCTCACCTGAAAATATCAAATGGAAGAATACATGGTGGACGAAAGGTTTAAATGAGACTGAATAACTTCACAATGTAAGAGATTTAATTAACATGTTCTGATTAAATCTTCATAAGAATTTCATGATTTCATCAAAACATTAATCACATTTCAGGTTGTGAAGTTATTCATTCTCATTTATACCTTTATCTACAGATGTCACAATGAACTTTGATCATGTTCAACTATGTAATATTTCTGAATGCCATGTATTTAATCATACAGTCTTAATTTCTTTTCAAAGAATAAGTGATATTCTGCTTAGCTTTCACCTAAAAAGAGGATAAATACAGTATCCATAAGGGTTCAATGAACCTTACAGCACCTCTGTACTGTGTTCTCAAAAGATGCATGCTGTTAGTATGTGGACAAAATGAGCTTACTATTATATCACGAATTATGGCAGGAAAAAAACAAGTTTGTTTGCTATTTAGAAAGAAACTTTGAAAAGAAATGGTTTAAAACATTTTATAATGTATGTATATGTATTTTGTACAGTGTGTATCATAATATTACTTATGTTGGAATAAGGTATTGCTGTAAACTGATCCATTTGTTGCTTTGTTTTATTCACATTCTTGAGATGTTAAATCAGTAAAGTCAGATTTCCTAAATCTGTATAAGTGGAAACAGAGGTAGACTTGAATTTTCAACTAAACTTTTTTTGTTTATTCCAAAATATCAAGATACCATCCAGACATGCTGATGTTAATGTTAAAGAAATATCTTTTTATAATATAAGTCTTCATCTTTCATGACTTTTAAGACTATGGAATCTCTTATTTTTCCTATGTGAGAACATTAATAAAGCTCCTTCATGATTAGTTGCTCATGTCTGATTTTGAAAGCAAAACTGTCTCAGAGTGTATTGAAAGGAAATAATAAGAAGTTAAGAAGCTTTATGATTGGAAATAAATTAATAATCTTGGAAGTACTTTAATCACATAGAGAAATTATATTTTAATCCCTTTGATTAAAAAGGGTGATTATGATGTTTCTCCATCTGGTATGTTATATTTGAAAATATGACAGATTTGAATGACAATATCTAACATTGGTAGAAACTTCTACCTCAACTTTAAGTTTAACTGATGTCACAGGAAAAAATTAACTCCATGTAATGTTAAGTATTAAACTTTCAAATTTAACTTTGGCATCTAAACAATACTATATCTTGAGTAAAAGCATCACACTTAGATTTATAGATTGAAGACTGATTTTTTTTTCCCATTTACCAAATGAACAGATCTTACAGGAACTAGACCCTTGCCATAAATGTTAAAATGGGATAGAAAGTTTTTTTTTTCTTCTTTTCTTTTCTTTCTTTTTTTTACATAAATCAATATATAACACTACAAATGGAAATGTACACACAAACTCAAGTGTTTACACAATATACATATACAATTATTTTGCAAAGCCCTCATTTCAGTGGCTATCTGGAAGACGCTCTATCAAGAAATGCATCTTACCTGACTA
>BOPN01006723.1:70000-71616 GCA_017312705.2 Penaeus japonicus
ATTTCTGTGACTACCCCTTAATAGTGTTGACTTACTAAGAAGAGTTTTTATTTGAATTTTGATTAACCCATTCATGCCGTCCGATTATTTGCCTAATGCTGCTCCCATCTTGAAGATAACAAGTGCACACAGCCTCCATGTGCGAGATCTCTCCTGGCGCGATGCCGTGCAGTGCCTCTCAGAGCGTTTTCCACCCACCTGATTCTATGAGATGCTGAGAGGCACTTTTATTTTTTTTGACATGTCAAGAACAATGTGTCCTTAGAAATGCAACTGTAATGAGTATATACGTATGTAACTATGTAAAACGTACAGTTAGAGGGCGAGATCACAACGCAATAGGTTGTCATCTAGCTGGAGCGAAATATTCCCATGACATGATAGCACATCATTCGGCGCAAATGGGTTAAACTTCAAATTACTACAACTTTTGTTTTGTTATATCTGTTAGGAAAAAAAGTAGTATATATTTATATATATATATTATTTTTCTTTCTTTTCTGTCTGCAGGTACAGTTGGAAGTCATGGCCTGGTTTATTGCTGACCAGCTTAAAGGTGACAATGTGACAGAAATTCGGGTGAAGTTTGTCAAGAGATTAGAAGACGCCATTCCGGCTGGAGAAGATTAGTTTTATTTAATTGGTTTGCAATGAAGATGATTTAGTTACACAGTTCCCTTTGATTAATAATTTTTATTTATAATTTAAATGTTAACCCATTAACGATGGGGCTGTTTTGGCTCCAAATGGTCAAAACGCTGGGATATTTCAAACACATAAGCCCATGCCTCGGGATTTTCTCCCACACTGGCCATGGCCAAGTGCTATACATGCGGTCACTCAGTGTGCTGGCCAGAAGCCACGACGAAATATCTCGTCCCCGGCGGCTGATGCTGCTACCACTTGACACGATATCTTGTCACCCATTGTTAATGGGTTAAGGATGAATTGTGAATCCTTTGAAGGACTCCTATATTTTCTTGAAATTTAATTATGTGATTTATTGAAGGGAACTTGAAGTTGCAGACTTGATTGTTTGGCTGTTATATGAGAAGGTAGATTGATTTGTAAATTGTTATGCAAGGAAGGACTCATTTAACAAGTCAGATACATTTTCCACTATATAATAGCACAGAATCCCAGTAAGTGTAAACAAACAGTGTGTAAATGCTGATAGAGAGAAACATAGTATCTATTATTTATGAAAAATGGAATGCTAAAAAGGACAAAAAGAAACTACAAGAAACTTTTGCTAAATACTGATAGTTATCATGATGTGGTTGACAATAGACCTTTCAGTTTGGTATGGGTACCTGTAGCACCTTTAATTTCTTAGTAATATCTCTTCTAGGTTAATAATCTTATATTGGTGTATGAATAAGAAAATAATGAAGAAAAGCACTGTTTTTTTTTTTGTTCCTTTATGTGAGGCTAATAAAGTTGAGTCAACTCAACAGTAAATCATAAAGATATATTTCAGCATTAGGAATAGGTTATGGACAATGAATTCAAACCATATTGAATATATATATATATATGTGTGTGTGTGTGTGTGTGTGTGTGTGTGTGTGTGTGTGTTCTAATTGATACCAGGAAAGTTTTAAAGCTATCCTGGT
>BOPN01006724.1:5000-7500 GCA_017312705.2 Penaeus japonicus
AATTACTGTTTACTGTAGATTGCGTCTTTTTAATTATTTCACTAGTAATTTATTTGCGATTTTTATGTATTCATTGGTGATTTGTTGTTTGTTTTTAATTTCCGATGATTATATACCAGAAAAAAACTAAAGTCAATAATATTTTTGCATTTATTATATTTGAGATGTTAGAGGTATTAATGTTAGCGAGTGAATGATAACCAGCTGTATTTTTAAGCATATACCTTATTTGAGATGTTGCAGGTTTAAATGTTAGCAAGTGAAGAGCAAGAGAGAGATTGTGAAAGTACGAGTACGAGTTCGAAAGTGAGAGAAAGAGCATACTGTAGTGACTAAGTATTTCAACATTGTGAGAATAAGTTTGATTGCAATTGTAAGTGTAAGTGTGACTGTAAATGTGATTTTAAATGCGGGTGTAAGTGCAAATGCGAAACTGAGAGAGATGAAGGCAGTGATGAAAGAGGTATCTGTCGCCCCGGGAATGTCCGTCAAAATAAACGATCCCTCTTGAAGCGGCGACGTCCTGGAGAGGACAGATCTCGACGAGCGATTTGTGCGGTGGCTCCTTGCGACGTCCGCTGGTCCGGGGCGGAGGGAGACGGGGTAGAGGAGGAGACGAAGAAGGCGAAGAAGGGGATGACGGAGAGGTGGAGGTGGGGGGGGGGGGGTAGGGAAAGAAAGATGGGTAGATGTTGATGGAGGGGGGAGAGGCAGTACAGTAAGAAATTAAGGGTAATAGAGGAGGCGGAGGAAATAGGGTAGGTGGAAAAAGGGGAGATGGGGTGGCAGTGCATGAGTAAGGAAAGGAGTTGCAAGAAGAACTGAGGGAGACGATGGGGAAGTGGTGGAGGAGGAAGAGGTTAAGAAAGAGGGGAAGATAGAGAGGTGATAATGGAGGAATAGGAGGAGTAGGAGAGGTGGTGACAGAGGAGGAAGTAGAGGCAGAGGTGAAGTGTGGCGCTGGAGTGGGGCGTGAGGACGAGAAGCGCTGCCGCAATTTCACACTCGGAAGAGTTTCCTTGTATCCTCTTTTGCGAAAGGCTCGAGTGTTGCTTTTCCTCTTGTTCTCTCTGGAGTTGCCGCCGCTGCAGGTTTGATGTTGCAGGTCGCTGTCACTCTCATTGTTCGTGTTGTTGTTGTTTTTTCTTACTCTCTTAATTCGTGCCCTTTCTTCTTATTATTGTTGGTTTTCATGATGATGGTACTAATAATGATGTTAGTGATAATAGGAATGATAATGATGATAGTAGTGGTAAAAGTAATGATGATTATTACTGTAATTATAATAGTAATGGTAATGGTAATTATACGAATAGTAATGATGATATCAACAATCACAATATTTTTATAATTGTTGTTGTTGTTGTTGCTTCTGTTAATATTATCATCATGATCATTAATCATTAGCATCATCCTAATAATCACTACTAATGTTTTTGTTTTAATTGCTATTGGAATAGCTGAAGCTGTTGCTGTTATTGTTGGTCCTGTTTCGAAAGGGGGAATTTCCGCCCATATTCTTGATTAGATCGACCTTGATTAAATTAGAAGAAAACTTGTGACTCGCGTCCTTCCAGCTTCACAGCCATGACAGCGAGTATTGCTGAGATTACAAGTAAAATATGAGCTTTTCGTGCATAATGGAGGGTCGGGGATTGCATCTGCGCGGAGGAAATTCTAACCAACAGGGAGTGCGGTCTTGTCATGCAGTCGCTCATGTTGCATCATGCACTTTGCTTTTGACAGATGGCAGAATACGAGGCTCTATTTCGCGCTTTGTAAAAATGTGGGAAAAGGTATGGTCTCTGCATGATCTTGCCTCGTCTCTCGGGTCAGGCGAGGTAAAGTGTATACTTATTTTGTGTGTGTGTGTGTGTGTGTGCAATGACAATTTGTATTTTCCCCCGTAGCCAGATTTTATTTTCATCTTGCAGATTTTTAAAAAGTATTTTTTTTCTTTGCCTTACGTGTTCATGTTTAGAGAGTAATCAAACGTAAGAACAGAAACAAAAGCTTCAGAGCTAGAAAGAGTTGCACTTTTACTGAAACACGAGTCTTTTCTCGAAAGCATGAAAGTGATTAGATTGTTCTCTTTTTAAAACTTTTTCTCATATGTTTTTTCTAGTCATTCATTTCCCAAAGTGTATGCGAAGTTTGATAATTTGTGATGGATGATGTGCGTGTTTTAACTACGCCGTCAGATGAAAACGAGAAAAGAAAAATTTTACTTTCTCACCGTCAAGACCATCACACACACACCGTCACACTATCCTGGAGCATTCGTAGTTGCTCCCCATCTTGCCCTTCCTTTGTCTATCCTTCAACTACTCCACACCCTCCTCCCCCTATTCATCGTCCTACACCTACTATCTCTCTTTTTCTCTCCCTCCCTTTCTTTCTCTTTTCCCTCCTCCTTCCTCTTCCTCCCTCTTCTAAACATTCCTCTTCTCCCTCTCCTCCATCTCTCTACTCCCTCTTTCGTATTGTCATTTCTTCACTA
>BOPN01006724.1:20000-22500 GCA_017312705.2 Penaeus japonicus
CGCGCATGCACCCCCCCCCCCTCCTCTATACACACGCCATGATTTTCACTGTTAAATTCCATTGATCTTGATTAAGCTGGAGGGGAAGTTTCCGACAATATGGCGATAATAATGATAATGATGGTGATGATTAATAATATAGTGAAAATGGAAGATGTTGATTATAATAATAATAATAATGATGATCTTGGTGATATTGGTAATGATGGTGGTGGTGGTGTTTGATGCTATTTATGATAATGATGATATGAAAATGAGAGTAATGTTAAAGAGTTAATATCATAAATCTCGATGTAAATTTGTCACTCTGGATTTGTGTTCAATGGCGAGGAAATCGTGTTCGAGATCAGAGTGGGCCTTGCGGAGGACATTTCCGGCTGTGGTTTTGTACAACAGAACAAGCGTCTTCTCTGTACGTTTTTATTATCTTGATCGTTATCATTTATTATTGATAATCTACGCATTGTTTATTTTTTATTGTTATTGGTATTATTATTATTTTCGTTGTGGTGCTGTTGCTATTATTTATTTTATTTTATTATTCCTAATACTATTATTACCATTAGTGTTGTTCTTGTCTATAGTATTGTTGTTGTTGTTATTATTATTACTGTTGTACATTTCATCCTTGACTCGTGAGAGTTTGTGTGTATTTCCCAGCCGGGAGTCTCCATCCCCGGGCGGAGGGTTCGCTGGGGGCAGGTGACATTCGCTTCCGTAGCCTTTCACCTCCGCGTCGCCTACTGACCCCGGAGAGAAGGAACAGATAGAAAACAAGGGAAGTTATTTGGCATGTTCGCATTTTTCCTTTGATGTTTCCGGAAACGCGAGATGCTGGAGATGGTTTAACGCTGTTTTTTTCAGAACGCGAGGTTTTCTAGCTGTTGCTTTTCCGTTTTTTTATCACCTATGATGTTTTTTTAGGGGGGAAATATTTGAACTGTTTTAGGATCTTGAAATTACAACAATCCATACCAGAGAATTGGCGGTTGGGAAGGACTCAAACTCCCTGGGTACCAGTCCTCGCTTGTTTCTTTGTGTGTGTGTGTGTGTGTGTGTGTGCGTCAAAGTGTAAAAGTTTAATGTGTGTGTTTTAGGATGTCCTTGTAGAATTGACATGCACAAGCGTTGGTCTGCTGTGCTTGTATGCGTGTTTACGTGTGTTGTGGCATGGAATAAGCCACGGTGCATTCGTGGGCACTTGAGCGCCACCTGGTACCGCTGCAATACCTTCGTGCAATCGATGAACAGAGGGCTTGGTCCACAAAAGAAGCCTTAGCCACATATTTTCACCTGAACCTGGAATGGAATCTTTTTAATTAGCATAAGCAACCACTCCCCCGTCTATAAAAAGATACAGGAAGTTCACTGACAACGACGCCTGGCAGCAGTTTCCCTCCTTTTATTGCCATGGGGAATCGGCTCGCCAGAAAGTCCTTCCAGCGTGCTTCCAACCAGATATGAATGTGAACTCCTAGGAGGAGGAAGGGGGAGGGGCAAGGTTTAAAAGAAGAGGGTTAGGGCGGGGGGGGGGGGGGGGGGCCAGATTTAGGCTGGGAGGCAAAGTAGGTGGGACGTACAGTCGTACACAAAGATTTTGAAAGTCCATGTTTACTGACAAGGACGCAGATTACTCTTAAACGTATAGAAGCCGCCAGGTAGATTTAGAAGAGTTGCAGTTCTCATAGATAATCGTTTCCCGCAATGAAGTAGCTTATTTGGACGTACCTGTGTGGGCATAATAACCCGAGCGTCGCGTCTTCCCGGACGAGCATCCTGCTGGCTGATGATGCACGCTATGCCCGGATGTCTTTTTTCCCGATTGGATTCTGTAAATAATCCGCCCTCGTAACCCGGTCACACCTCGGCGTCGTTATTGGCTGTCGACCCACTTGTTTGGCGCGCGAGGCGGTCAAAGGGTTAACGTACATAAGTGGAGGATTTGCTCCTCGGATTTCCCTTTTCTCTTTTCGATGTGGACTCTTTCAAGATACGATTTTTAGAGATGCAAATATCCTCAGATTTCCTTTAAACTGTTTTTTTTTCTGAGATGAAAGATGGATTCTTTGAGAGCTAGAGAAGCCCTCAGATTCCTTTTTAATTTTCATTGTGTCTGATGAATGATAGGCTCTGTAAAAAAAAGGCGTTGAGAGAGACGAAGATTCTCAGATTTTCCTTTCTATATGAATAATGACGGATTATTTTAAAGTAGTGTTTGCGTATATACAGCCGTTGTGTGTGCGTGCCGTTTTTGTCCTGTTATGCGAACATCTTCATCTTCATTGACATTGATATTAAAGAAGACAGTGAATATGCCAATGGGAATAACTAGAGAGAATGAATAAACAGTGGGATCTGATTTACAAAGAGAAAAGAAATTGTAAAAAGTCATTGCTATACATGTTCTGAGATGAAAAGTCAACTTTTCCCAATCTGGGCTGCTGAAATTAGTTTCCGGGGGTGCTGGGAACCGATCAGGCAATAGGCTACCCTGGACTAG
>BOPN01006724.1:35000-40000 GCA_017312705.2 Penaeus japonicus
ATTGCAAGGGGCTGGCTCTCGTTTTTATTCTGCACCACGCCCAACATTAATTCCGATTCGGCTCGGCCCGAGGTTTAGATCTCGAGTCAGGAGATCTTGAGCAAATTGTTTTGCGTGTCTGGTGAGAATGCAATGGAATACGATTTCGCCCAAGCTCGCCCTGCGGTTTTTTCTCTTTCTTTTTACTCTCACCGGTGATGATATGCATTTTAGTCTCCCCCCCCCCCCCCAAAAAAAAAAAAAAAAATGCAAGTACTTCACATCAACATTGTTCGTGTTAGTGATGAGAAGTTATTAATAATGTTAACTGACAGAAATCAATGCCAGTTGCTTATTATCACACAAGTGCACGAGCAAAAGTTCACAGCCATTCTTCCCTCTCCCTGCAGGCGGTATTGGCCACAGGCGTGCGTCTCGGGGGCGCGGGAGTGGGCGTCAGTGTTGTGTCCAGATGCGACCACGCCACCCGCGTCCTGCAGGAGAGGGCGGCGAGAGCAGGCATCAAGATCCTTCACACGCTGCAGGTGGAGGACGCCACAAGCCTCGGCCGGGACGTGGCGCGCTTTGTCACCGGGCAGGTGGTGAGTGACGCGAGGAGTCTCGGCGCAGCGGACCGATCAGGCTCCGGAGACAAGATTTTGTTATCCTTATAGTTATTGCTCTTTATTTTCTTAAAATTTATATTGCTATCTTCATTATTTTATTTTTTACTAGTATTAATAGTAGTAACAAAAGCCGTAAGATTTTTTTATTGTTGTTAGAGTCCGACACCAGAGAACATTTAATTTGCTATCCAACCTGTATTTCTCGCACCGAATCTCGATTATAACAAAACATTTGACTAGCCGCGAAGTTCCTGCGTCCGACATCAGCTGAGACATTGCCCGCTCATCCTTCCGCAGGGCTACGGTGGAGTGATGGTGGTACTGCTAAGTGCTTCCGATATCAACCTGCTGACGGCAGAGTTAGAGGTACGTCTACTGAGGAAGCTGAGGCTGCGCTGGGTGCTGGCGACGCTGGACGGCGAACCCTCGCTCGGAGGACTCCATGAAGACCAGGTGATTCCGACTCCTGAGGATAAGTTTTCGCATATTTATTCCTTTTCTTCAATATTATTTCTCTTAACATCAGCCGATCGTAATGGCTCTTTCCTTTGCAGCTTCGGAAGAAACTGCCGGGTTCACTGCTGGTGGAGGCGCACTCACCCGTCATACCAGGATTCACGCAGTACTTCACCTCCGCCGTGTCCGACAACACGTCCGTGGTGGCGCCGCTCGCCCGCCGCTCCCTGCGCGCCTCCTCGCACTGCGACCCCGAGGTCAGCAGACTGGGCTCGAGGATTGACCTCGTTTCTTTTGACGTTTCTTGTGTTACTGAGACATTATTCGCACGTGTGTGCTTATATGTTTCGTAAATTTGAATATTCCGTTAAGGCAGAAATGTCTACAATTTAAAAACATATACGAATGTATGTTCGCACAATATCCTGGAATGAACACGTAATAATCTCCTGCCTTGTGTCTTCACAGCTATCGGATTCCCCTTGTAAGACCCTGCATGCTGACGACGTCGGGCGCCTGGTGAGCGGTGCGCCAACCACAGCCACTGTTAAAGCTGTGTCTTCTCTTGCTGCTGCCTTCAGACTTGTTCAGATTGAGCGCTGTTCCACGGGTGTTCACTGCCTGCAGGCGCTTCGTCAGGACTTGCACGAAGGTGAAGTTGTCCATGAATGTGTCGTTTGGATATGTCTCTTATTTCTGATTAACTTATTTCGAAGGCGAAGCAATAATATGGCAACATGAGACAAGTTATATTGTTGCTCTGGCTAGATATGCTCAAACCATTTCGACACATGGCAGCATGTGGCAGAAAGCAAGAAGATTAATTTATAACAAAAAAAACGATAGAGTTCACTTGAGAAAATTGGAAATTAGTTGTTCTGTAGAACATAAGCTCAGGGGGAGGCAATAATGATGATGATGATAAGATGAAGAGAAAAAAATAAAAGAAAAAGAAGATGAAGTTCAGGATTAAGAAGATGAAGAGGAACGAGAAGTTATGAATATAGGGTTTATTATGAGTAGAATTAAAAGATAATAATTGAAGATAATTATACAATGATATATAACTGATACGATAATAGTGATGACACATAAGAACAATAAGAATAAGAATACCAGAATGCAAGAAGGTAATGAAAAGCCGTCACGCTCCTCCAAAATCAGTAACTGAATAGTTTTGGCCATTGCCAAGAACTAGTAAAAACGTTCTGAGCAATGCTGCTGCTTTTTTTAAATCCGACAAAAAGCGTGGATTTTCTGCTAATTTGTCAAGTTTATGTCCATCATGGAATTTCGAAAACGAATTTACACCACTTGAAAGATCAGGCGCTTAAAAAAAGTCACTCCCGACGCGAATTGAAAATTAATAGCAGCCAATCGTATGTTTCAAATTTAACCATAACGTCCATACCATATTGCTAGCTGTGCACATAGCCTTGCTTGGTCAGAATGTAAAATTGTGTCATAGAGTCGATAATTTGATCAAGTTTTGTTGAATCGGTGATATCGCTTTCACAAAAATGGCATGAAGCAACCATGTGGACATGTTGCAAGCAACATACCTCTGTGATGAAAGCCCGGCAGGTCGCATGCTAAATGCTGTGGTGCCCCAGTGGAATCCCGCCTTCTGTTTGTAATGTACTCTTAGTTCCACAACACTCATTTTGTGAAATTTCCTATGAATACGTTTGATTAATCTGCAACTATTCACGTTTTTCCAGATGTCCTCAAGGCTCTGCTCAAACTGTCGTTCACTGTGGGTGGTGGCGCAGATCGCATCCGCTACACCGCTGATGGGCGTCTGGTCAACACCTTTACCATAAAGCGGGTCTCGTCCGAGGGCCTTCGTCAGGTGAGTTGTTGAGAACTCAGACTGTTCATAATTTATATACTGCTATACAGGGAAATATATGAATAAAAGATGTATCCTAGGAATGCCGTTTAGGAGTTTTTACAATTGAAATGTGTCTTGCATTTGGCTATTAGGGTTTTATTTACTCTGCTGATCTACCTTCATAATCTCGCAGGTTGGTGTGTACCGTGAGGATACCGGCGTTGTGTGGTCACCTGGTGTTGTATGGGGAGCTGATGCTAGTACTCATGGGCGCGAAGGAAGAACCTTGGGATTGGTGGCACCAGAGGATGGAGAAGAGAACATCAGTGGTGTCCAGGCTGTCCTGCTAACTCATGAGGTATACTTCTGATAGGGGTTGTGTAGATTTCTGGTTGAATTACATGTTATTTAGTAAGAGGATTTTTTATTGAATGATGACACACACAGTTGTGCATTGATACAAGTGTCTTTGTTGATATATGTTAGTTTTATTTATTTATGAAAACTGAACCACTTTCATTTCACCAGGACTATGTAGGGCGAACATGGGCATTCTCTGTGTTAGTATTAGCATGTGTAGGTGTGATGGCAGCTTTGTATGTTGCTGTGTATGTCGCACTGAGGGTGTGTGATGGAACACTCACTGGACCTCAGGTAAGAATCTTTACATGTTGAAAATAAGTTTACATCAATTAACATGATTTATAGATCAATTGATAGTGAAGTTGGTTTGGAAACATATTTTTTTTCTTTAAGGTTTTGGGTGCTATTCTGCTAATTGGAGTTATGGGTACATATGCATCTTGTGTGGTCTATGTTCTGCCCCCTATGCCGATAACCTGTGCTGTGCGTGAATGGGCACCACCCATGTGTCTGGCACTGTGTTATGGCATTCTTCTGGTCAAGTCTATGCACCTTCGGGCTCTTGTGTCTGTTGGCCTAGGAGGAGAAGTAAGTAAATAAGTTTACGTGATCTTGAAACCTCAAAAGATTATATAAGAGGAAATGAAAGAAATTAGAATATAAACAAGATACCTTTCTAATGAATTTCATTTCCAGGTCTCTCAAGTGAATCTGCATGTGTCCTTGTTATTCATCATGGGTGTACAAGGATCACTGTGTGTGCTTGGTCATGCTGGTGGACAAGGAGCAGGAGAGGAACCTTTGGTAAAGATAGGACTAGATGGTGAGCGCCACTGCGGAGAGAATCGTGTGGCCACACTTTCAACTCGGATATATTTGGTTGTTCTCCTCTTCATCACTTTGGTTCTTGGTACCCTGAACCGCAAAATCCATAGGAATCACAATGAGGTAGGGAAATGAATAGCTGCTGTATTTATAATTCACATATTGGCACTCTTCTATACTATAGCCATTGGTTTTAAAAGTAACCATAAGGTTATCTGTAAGTACTATTTCACACTTGCATTTCACATTCCAGGGCCGATGGTTATTGTTAACATCATGTGTATCAGCTCCTGTTGTTGGTGTGTGGACTGTGATAAGCTATATGGCTCCTTCCCCAATGGAAGCACCCACCACTAGTGTGGCTCTCCTGGCTCTCGCCTCAATCATCTTGGGCCTCGTGTTTCTACCCAAGATGAGGATCATTGCTCGTCAGGCCAAGGAATTCAGGTAAAAATTGGGCATTGTTGTTGTGGGCATTATGCAATAAGAATTTAAAACTATGTTTTGGGAATAAGACTGAGGCCATACAATTTTGTTTCAGACACAAGCAGTTAGCAGCTGCCAACTCTGTTTCAACAATATTTACCCAAATGGATGGTGGTCCTTTGGGTGGAATTCCTCCATTACAAGATGGATTGAAACCTCCAAAGGGAGACAGTCCTAGATTACATCAAAAGGATACTGTAGGATCCACAAGGTCATCTTTGGCATCCCAACAGAGCTACAGGGCTGCTTTCAATGCCGCTTATGGTATTCCCCAAGAGTCACCCCTCAGCACTCCTCGACATGTCATGAGAAACCCCATTTATGATGCAGCTCATGGTGCCTACCCATGAATAGCAGAGGGGAAATTTACAAAAATCTTTACTTGTCACACTGATTTATACAAGCCTGATTTATTAATTTTTTATAACAAT
>BOPN01006724.1:47500-50000 GCA_017312705.2 Penaeus japonicus
CAAGATATGACAGGATATGATTATATCATACTTATGATATATGTACAGTGAGCAATGCCATATATAACTTTCCCATAGGCTTAACCAGTCTCAATGAATACATATATGAATATATATATTTTCTGGTGTATCTAATCTCAGACAATAAAAATATGTTCAGGATGGATGTTTTATCCCAGGCTTTTACTCCTCTTTAAATATATTTGTTTATGCTTATTATGAATTATTCTCTTGAAAAGATATAAAAAGTAAGCTTTTTGGCATTCATTGGTGGTAACTGGCAAAAAAATTATCTGATTAACAATTTTATATTTTAACCCTTAATCCTTTAACAACGGGGATAGATTTGCTTACCCAATCTCCAGGATAGGTTTTATTTCAGTGCGAGGCCGCTTCAGACACATACCTTGACTTTTCCCACAGCCTTTTAGTCACTCATTTTAGAGCTAGAACCATTTTTGTGTTGTTTTTCTGTGTATTTTACTGTATTTAGAGACATATGTCATATCACAGGCTCTACCAATTGTGCAGTTGACTAAAATTGTAGTATATGATCCATATCAGCTCATTATTTTCTTTATACTCAGTGTGATAGAAGTATTACTGTTTTATGGGAGTACAAAAAGCAACTTTATTTTTTTCGCATTTGTGTGCTTTCATGAACAAATACGAAACCTATAACCATCCACAATAAAGACAACATGAAGAGGTAGGGAAGATGAAGGAAACCTGTGATTTTGATTGTGAGTGCCACAGTACAAGGCATTCCTACTAGTTCAGGGGTACATTATAGACATTGGACATGGTTTGAGTCACCTTCCTCCTCTTGTTCTGCCTGAAAATCCTTCATCTGTGGTACTTTAGAGCAAGAGGTCAGCAACTTGCTATGTGCCATCGTTCTATTAAGATTGTGCTTGATAGAGACCAAGATAGGTGCCATTCAAGGCTCTCTCTCCTGCTGAGGCTAAATGAAAATGGTTCCATCTAGGTTTTGGATGTTAGGTGAAACACATTTTGTTTAATGTTACAGCAATTATAATAATTATGATTGCAATTGTCATCATCACTCACTCATTAGTCATAACACAATAAAATAACTGATCCAAAATCCCCGACCGTCATGACGCCCATCGTCAAGCAAGAGCCCTTGCGTTATATATGACGAAAAAACACGCCACCCGTGTTAACAGGATTAGGGCCAGGATATGATTTTACAACCTGAATTTATTTAGAGTGATATGAATTTTTATTTCCATCTGCATTTTTAGCTTTCCCATTTGTGGTTATGATATTTTCTCTGGTCCACATTTCTTCTAAAGGTCCTCAGCCTAATTTAAGTTTTTGGAATGAGAATGGATAAAAAATGTACTCTTCCAAATCACTTTCAATAGTGCATAATTGTGTATTGGCCTGTTTGAGGGGGAAAAGGATATTTTCAGGAAAATGAGACGAAGAAACAGACCACTTTTTCACATTAATTTTAACAAACAAAAAATTATGCTTTTGATACATCACAGGTGAATTTTATCTATCTCCTAAATACACAACTGCACAGTACAACTGGTCATTAATTTTTCAAACAATGGTGTTCATTAATCATAATTAGGAAGGAAGAAGTGAAGTGTTGATATCTTTTGGTTTTATGTAATACTGACACGGTGAAGGCCAAAGGCAAATTAAGCCCTCAAGCATGCTCATTTTCCTTAGAATGATGAAATACATGGATGAGATACTTAATCAGACTAGATTCTGATTAACTGAATTGAAATAATTTAACAATTTTGTTAAATGATGTTATAAACAAAGTAATCTGTCAGAACAATTATGCAAGACGATTCAAGCAGCTTTTGCCCTAAAAGTCCCCCGTGTTTCAGCAAACACTGGACAGGTAATATCAAAACACTTCGATGTTTTGATTGGCTATAACTTGCATTGTAAAGGATTCCTGTTAAGTGTAGAGCTGGAGAATACCTTAATTCGTTATCCAGACATTGAAACAGTTAATGGATCAAAACTTTGAGACCATAGCATTGTACTGCAATGTGTCAAGTCAACAATAATAATAAGGATTGTAACCGTAATTTTAAAAAAATCATTACCCTAAGAAAATGTCAGTGCTGTGATAGGACATTGAAAATATAGGGACTTATTGAGGGAAAAAAGAGTATTGATGATTAATTGCCACATTAACTGTGAAGGTCATTTGTGGAAAGACATGAACTATTTAGGGTGTGGACAAGAATATATACCCCTATCATATTATATAACATTACAAATAAAGTCTATAGGTCATTCTTTTCTACAGACATTACTTCTTGCTAAGAGCATTGTGTCACTTTAGTTCATGTGTAAAGTTGTCTACTTCTCCAAATTGGTTGAATAATGACTAACATGTACAGTGTACCTCTCTCTGTCTATGGGCATGTCTAAGAAGTGCGCTGTCCATTTCTTGAGCTGTGGCGCTTTGTACAAAATAAGAATTGAAATAAAAAATACGGCG
>BOPN01006724.1:60000-67500 GCA_017312705.2 Penaeus japonicus
CATATAGTGAAGGTAAGTAGCATGAAGTATGGGGGGGCGGGGTCCTTGGCTAGGGAATGTGTAAAGCCCAGATAGGGTTTAGGCCGGTCGTTTGGCTAGCATGTCGTACACGGTTATTCTGCCGATGTTTGCGCACTCGATACGAAATTGAGAACCACGATCGCTGTGCACACGGAGCGCCGTACGGCACCTGACCACACGCTAGTTATGAGGGGTCGCATGGGTCACCGCCCCCTGTAGATGTCAGTATAGCATAATAGTGGTATATTCATGAGCATATTACCTACTATCATTCGTAATTTTTCCCGCAATTCCCCTGACCTTCTTCATGCCCTCCTCCCTCTGCTATCGGGACCTAGATTGCGGGTTATAGGGGTCGAATCGCGGGTTATACTCACTATATCTGAACAGTAGAGGGTGTCGATACCATTGATACGAAATTCATAGTAATTAGCGACACGACACTATTCTGAATATCTACCGATTCATGAGTGTTCGTAAAGCCATCTATACTAATTCACATGAAGGAATAGTATTTCAACCCCTCATATATTTTTTAAATCTAGCAATTCACAGATAGATGAAATTGCTCGCATGTTACACCAGTTAGTTACGAATGAGGCTTATTCATTTAGTATGTACACAATTCTTATATGAAAATTAAGATTGCGCAAGCTGGCCGTGTTTTGTTTCTTGTTTACTTCGCTCGCCGTGCGCGCTCACACTTCCCTTACCCATGTAACATTGTTTTCTAAACCCAACGATTGTAAGTAACTGGAAATATCTCTGGTCATCCGTGGTACTAGTACACTTAAGCAAGTAAATCTTATCACATCGTGTTTCTAAATATTTTAGGTGTACATTAAGCATTAAATAAGTATTTTTAATTGTGTGAAATAGAAGTTAAAAGTGTTTAAATGACAAGCGCTGTTTCCTCGAGGTTGTGAAAGATCCTCTTGTTTACCGTGTTGGCACGAGATCTGAAAACATTTTGAAGAATCATTTAACAAACGAGCAATTTTCTCGTTTGTAGTGCACCATGAAGCCTTTTACTTGACTTTGTGTAAATGTTCGAAAATTAACAGATTACTTGTTTACATCGTTGGTTGCGAGAGAGGATCTGAATTGTGCCATTCATAATATGGATTCTTTTGAAGAGACTTTCTGCCCAAAGCCAGACAAGATTTTAAATTAGATGGAAGGTGTATAAAACCCACCCTGCTCGTGAAGTGTTAAGGACAACAAACCATTTGTAAGATAAAAAGATCTGACTTGTGTGCCTCGTGATTTGGTTGTAAACTTATAAAATGCAGTTGTATTCCCCATGAGTGAGCTCATATGGACTGGCAAATGATTGTCTTGTGCCGTATTGTTTGAGGTTTGATTTTAATGTCTACTTATTGTGCATAGTCAAGACAACAGTATTACCGATTCTTGCCACAGGACAAGATAACTTGCTGCTAATAGATTTTTCCTGCTTTGTGTCTGCATTAACTAGAGGGCATGTTTTTAATTTGTAATGTTTCTTGGATAGTGTACAAGTTTTCCTAACTTGTTGCAGATGGGGCACCTAATGATCTATCTGGCAAGTTTCTCTATAAATCCATGACAAAACATGGGTTTAGGCTGACTTCAGAAACCGTTAATTCGAAAACTAGCACTGTTAGTCATAAGTGTTTTTCAGTTTTGAACATGGTTTAAATAGGGCAACATTGACAAGTAGCAAAACTATTGTTAATAAATTTATCAAAGTCAAGCCAAGTTAAATTATGTAAGTCTTTGGGTAAGGATGTGGTACAGGATTATCATATTTGTACATGTTAGCTAGCTGGCTGACTAGGGCCAACTTCAAAACTAGGCAAAGTTAGGTAGTTAATTAGGTTAAGATTTTGCATAAGAAATATGGCTGGAATTCATATTTTACCCTGCAATTTCCCTGATCTACTTCATGCCCTCCCCTACTATTGGGACCCAGATTGTGGAGCATAGGAGCGGGGTCGTGTGGGTAGAGTTGATTATAAATGGATAGTACAGAGTGAGAGAGATCCATCTATACCCCTTTTGTGGTATTTAGAAATGCTGCACTATTCTGAAAATTACCCTAAAGGCAAGTTTTCAGTAACACTTTGGCATCCACACCACTTTCAGAGATTCAAATGTTTGGCATATTTTGGCATGCAGAACTCGAGCAAGATGAAGTGGATTCTCATTGGTTAACTAAATTGTAATGTGACATTATTACATATTATAATCACCCAACTTGTAATAGGTGTCAACCATGAACTGTCTTGGAATTAATGCGGATGTCAGACTGGTGTGCAGTTCACCTTGCAGGTAATCATGTGCACTGCCAAAAATTTAAAGTTTTATAAACATGAAGTCCATCCATAATAGGAAGTATTAACCATGTGGCAGCAGCAATATAGCCATTACAAAGGTGAAACCCATGCAGAATTACTTGTATTGCCCAAAATGTTATTAAGTGATAGATTTACCTAATTATTATGAAAGTCCTGGGGGAAGATGACATTTTTGAAAAATCAGAGCTGCCAAATGCTGTATTTTAAAATGTCTTTAGGCACACAGGTTGTCTTGTTCCATATTCTTAGTCAAAATAGACAAAATACACTGTTGTCTGGTCATGCGATTAAATTTACCATATTTGAACAAAGTTAGCAAATAAATGCATGAATAGCTTGTAATCAACATAGGTTTTTTTTTAAGATTTTCAACCCATAAAGCATTCAGCATGTCTGAGGGAGAGGAGAGCCTTATGGGGGCACGGGGGGATGGGCCTTCTACGATATTTGCTTATAGGACTGATGCACCTGCCCAGGTTTCTCCACCTTTGTAACAAACAGAACTTAAGGGTTTAAAAGCTGTTTAAATTTTTGTAAACGGGATTCTTGGTGATGCTTGCCATGAAATAAGTAAATATTGGTACTTGCTGGAATTGATATGGCTTTTGCAGTGGAAACCAGTTATGACAGGATTAATCCCAAGATTTCATCCTAAACACATAAGGAATTCGCATACGAAATTTACTCATCCGAAACAAGCTCTTGCATGTGGTTTGAGCACTTTTGTGCTGCATTTTACCTTTTTGAAATTAAAAGTTATTCATTCCTTTATTTTTCATACCAAATGCTAAATAGTATCACTTTGCTGATATATCATAGACTTGTATTTGATACCATAATTCTAAAGAATATTACAAAACACATCTTGAGATGCCCATCCCAGGCTGAACATCTTCAGATGTGGCCTGCCTTGGAAGGGTGTAAGACCACATTTTGTACCAATATTCCAAAGGAAGAAAATGGTTGCAGTATTTAGATTTTGACCTATCAATTCCAAAAAATATGAATATGAATATGAATATGGATTGAATTACAGTAGATACATGATTAATATTTTTTGTACACCATTGAAGCCATTAGGGGTTTTGTAAAGTGTATTAACCATTCCAGTGGTACTATGCAATCAGATTTCCGTTGGGGCCCCTCCCCCTAAAATTTGCATATAAAGATAAATTCAAGTTTTTCTACAACAAAGAAAATTACTAAACTTCAAAACTTTTAACTAGTAATTTTGTTTACAAATGTATGAAATGACTGATTTTGTACATGTTGTAAATACTAACCTGTACTAAAAGTCCTACTTTATGGTGTCTCGATGTTTGGATGGTTCAAATTGTTTATTAATGGTTTGGAGTGTTGCAAGGGAGGAAGAGCAGTCATTGTCCTGAGTGCTCTCTCATGACCTCTTTCCCAATTGGTTGGGATTATGTTGGGAAGATGGATATGAAGGCAACTGATTTGCTGCCCTTACAAGACCATCTCCAACACCAACAGAAAAGAATGCAGCTGCTTGATATTAAAACCATCTTTCCTTTACAGGAGGACGTCCATAGTTCAGCATGTCTGATGTGGAAGGGTAAATATTTGGTCATACTTGTTCATGCACACATGTTTTTGATAATTCTAAAAATACGTGCTTTGTTTTATTTTTCAAGAACATTTTTATATGAAAGATTTCTGAATTTTCCCCAGAGACGTTGGTGTTCCATCTGCGGCTGGTGGCCCTATGGACTTGAACACTGCTGTCCAGGAAGTGCTGAAGCATGCTCTGATGGCTGATGGTCTTGCACGTGGACTCCATGAAGCTGTTAAGGCTCTGGATAAGTGAGTAGTTATGTGCACGTATCACCTCCTGCACCAAACGATTCCTACCTTTAGGATGTCTTGAATTATCTTTGGATGGTTCAAAATGTTCATTGATGGTTTGGAGTGTGCAAGGGAGGAAGAGTAATGATCGTCCCCAATTTGCTCTCTCAGGACCTCTTTCCTAATGTCCAGTTGGGATCAAGCTAAAATGGGAAGATACAAAGTTGTCATAAATAAACCATGCATTTGAACATCATGAATTTGTAAAAATAATA
Source organism: Penaeus japonicus (assembly GCA_017312705.2). Classification (NCBI taxonomy): domain Eukaryota; kingdom Metazoa; phylum Arthropoda; class Malacostraca; order Decapoda; family Penaeidae; genus Penaeus; species Penaeus japonicus. The sequence continues at coordinate 64,442 of BOPN01006724.1, forward strand.
TTTAAAAATTATTTATCCCCCTCCCTCCCTCAGGCGTCAAGCCCTCCTTTGCCTGTTGGCTAACAACTGTGATGAGCCAGGCTACTCAAAGCTTGTTGAGGCCCTCTGCCAGGAGCACCAGATTAGGCTCCTGAAGGTAGATTCTAACAAGATGCTGGGTGAATGGACTGGTCTCTGTAAGATTGATCGTGAAGGAAAGGCACGCAAGGTTGTCGGTTGCTCCTGTGTTGTCGTAACTGTGAGTATTCACAATATTGTGATTTTGTTATTTCTGTACCAATTTTTTTAGAGGAAACAATGCAGTATGATGATCTTCTCATACCAGAAAATCAATGATGGCAAAAAATCTGATTTAATGAGACTGATTTCTGAAAATATTCCAAAGATTTTAGTTACCATTTACATATACTAAATATCTCCTTAATTCTGCAGGACTATGGAAAGGAGACCCAGGCCCATGATGTTGTCAATGAGTACTTCAAGAGCAAGGGCCAGTAAGAGTATGCAAACAAGTGTAAGTGTTTATTGTCTTCGACAGAGTATTGGAAAATTGAGGAACATTCAAAAAGTTTGTGGAAAAGGCTTGATAAAGCAGTTTATTTTGAATAGGTATTTTATCAATGTTGATACTCCCAAGTAATTTCTTTTTATTAAAAAAAAAAAAAAAAAAAAAAAATCTTAACCCATTCACAATGGATGACGTTTATCTCAAGTTCTCAAAATACTTCTGATATAACGAAGTGACAAAAGACGTCCTATCACATTGTGAAGTTTAGAAGTATATACACATGGTACTTTCAGTTGTATATACACTTTATTCTTTACTTATCAAAAAGATTTATAATTAACCCATTCACGCCGGGGCCGTTCCGGCTTTACACGGTCGCAATACCAGGGTTCTCGAATGCATAAGCCTAACGCCTCGAGATTCTCGGATGCACAAGCCTGAGCTGCCCACTCGCTCAGACCAAACGCGTGACTTGCCCTCACAGCTCATCCCGGGCGTCTGACGCAAAAACCACAATACGTGTCATCACGTCAACCGGCTCTAATGGGTTAAAAGAGGGGGGTATATGAGATTCATTACAACAGATCTCTCAGGAGGAAGCTGCAGGCACTTAATATATTGCAGGAGGGATTAAAATTAGGCAAACACCCCTGTCGAGAGTGGGTTTGTATCTTACCACTAGCTTATATCTTGCCCCATTCACAACGGGACATATTTTCACCTACTTCCACTTGTGCTGGGAAGATAACAAGCGTGCGACGCTTCGTGTTTGGGTATTTTCTCTCTGCACAGGGCCGAGCTTGATCCTCTTGGAGCATTTTTCACCCGTCCTATTCTTATGTTTTTCATGAATGTGCAGACAATATAAAGGCATGTAAAAGTGTTGCCATGTTCAGAGGAGGTATTAGTCAAAAACATGTTACAGTAATGCCTTTTTAGTTTTATTTTATTGAACTTTGCCTATATTCTTCACTTCTATGTGAAAATACCAAAGGAAAGTGGAAGCAATCTCTTGGTGAGCATAAACAAAAAAATGTTATCCCCCCCTCACCCCCAAAAAAAACAAAAAAAACGAAAAGAACAATATGAATAATCTTACACGTACATTTGAGTGTGTACGTTTCCTGCATGACGTGATATCATAGGCAATCAAGTTATAATATTGCAATAGTAATTTTTTACTTTTATTTTATTTCTTGCCCAAACACATTTGATTTCACAATAGTATTTTCGACTCGAATCTTTTTTATTCAACCGATCAAGAAGAAAATAACCATGTCATCAATATCGTGTACTTTTCTGTAACAAAATATTTTTAATGTTGCATCTCATTTTATGACAGTCAAATGCTTAAAGTAATGGAGTCTAAGAAATTATGTAAAATTATTATATTTGAGAACAACCTAGCTATGTTTCAGCACGATGCAATTGCCTCACCTGGGACTCGGTGAGAAAATGCAAGCTGTCTTGGGATGTCACCCTGGTCTGGGTATATGTTTCAACATTTTGATATGACATCAACCAGCACAAATGGGTTAATTTGTCTTCACGTTCAGGAATAGGAATAGAGGGAATAGATATTCTCTCTCTCTCTCTCTCTCTCTCTCTCTCTCTCTCTCTCTCTCTCTCTCATATAATGGTCTAATATATATATATATATATATATATATATATATATATATATATATATTTATTATATAATTTTGATGCTTTTGATATCTATGCAAATGTTTGCATTTTTATCATAATCTTCCACAAGATTATTGACTGCCTGTTGTCCGTTTCATATAGAAATGACTTTTGAAAGTACATGATGATCACATTTTCCAGAATATCCATGGTGGTAAAAATCTGATTTAATGAGTCTGATATGAAAGAAAAAGTCCACCTTCATGCTTTTACATCCTCAGCTTTAATAAGGTTTAATTTGTTTCAGGAGAACTGGATTGGAGCAGCACTTCGGGGCCACTGAACTGCATTAAAATAAAGTCTAAAAAAAATTGAAATAATGGTTTTTCTTTTACTTCTGCAAAAAACAAATTTCTATTGCATTGGAAAATGTGGCTCCAGGAAAAAAGTATTATGCATAATTTAAAAAATATACATGTGTAACATGCTATACACCATGTTCATTTTCAAAAATTCATACCAATGATAACTGATTTATTCCATATAGTTTAAATTTCCCTTTTACAAGAGTTGAACATAAACCTTTTGATAGATGTGATATACTGAATAATTTGAAAGTGTATTAGACCAGTTATATTTGTATTTGAAAGATGTCAAGCTGGTTGATACCAATTTCTTGTTGATGAGTAAGCAAGATGTATATGGAATCATATTGCATACTAGTGCATTTGTAAAATTAATGATTGTCCGTTACTTTTTGAAAGTTGCTATTTATTTTTACTGTCTTAACGTGGCTACAATACACGAGATGCAATATCCAAATTGTAGAAATAAGTTTTGTACACTAACCATTTGGTTCTACCTACTAGTCCATACACGGAAAGGTTATGTGCCAGGGATATAGCAGTGTGAATAGCAAGGC
>BOPN01006725.1:7500-10000 GCA_017312705.2 Penaeus japonicus
TGAGGAGGACGAAAAGGAGGAGGAAGAGAAGGAGGGCTAACTGGACGTTCGGGAGGACGATGATGACGAGGAAGAGGAAGAGGATAAGGTGGTGAGGAGGAAGAGGAGGAGAATCGGGAGAAAAATGATGATAGAGGAGGAGGAGGAAGAAGAGGAAGAGGAGGAAAAAGAGGAAGAGGTGGAAGAAAAGAAAATCGGATAAGGGTGGTGGAGGGGAAGAGAAGGAGAATCAGGAAGAGGAGGTTTAAAAACTGAATGAATAACGATAGAAAATGAGGAGGAAGAAGAAGAATAGGAATAAAAGAGGAAGAAGAGAAGATCGGAAGATGGTAATGGAAGAGAAGAGAAGGAGATTCGGGAGGATAAATAAAAAGTAATTAAAAAAAATAGAGGAGAAGAAGAAGAGGAACAAAGAGGAAGAAGAGAAGTTCGGAAGATGGTGATGGAGGGGAAGAGAAGGAGAATCGGGGAAAAAAAGAAGAAGATAGAGGAGGAGGAAGAAGAGGAAGAGATCGAAAGATGACGATAAGTTTTTTTTTCTCGGATGATTTATTCCTTTTCATGATCATTATTTGTCTAGTTCGTGAATGATTGGGAATGAGGACGAAAGAGAGAGACAAAAAGAAGAGAGACAGAGAAGTAAGAACGAAAGAGAGGGGCGGAGAGAGAGATAAATTCCGTTGACAGATTAGCGGTCCCCCCTCCCTCTTTTTTTAATTGGGGGAGGGGGGAGGGAGAGAAGAGATTAGGGAAAGAGAGAAAGAGAAAAAAAAATAAAAGTATAAAGGTGTAAAATCTGTCTAAACATTGGGTCTGTTTTTGTTTGTTTTTTGTTTGTTTTTTTCTCAAGAAAATTGGTAAACACGCAGGTCAGGGGGGCAGGAGGGGGGTACAGAAGAAGTTAGGGGAATTGTGTGTGGGGGGGGGAGGGGGGGTTGTTAGGATGGGTAAGTTGTGAGTAGCATATGGCTCTATAAGGCTATATCATTGGCAACCATTTCCCGGAAGCTTCACCTGTCTACCACAGCAAGGAGAGAACTGCCCGTCAACTGCCAGTTTCTCTGCAATCAAAGGTCTTGCACCGTCCATATAAATATATATAACTCTTTGTCGGCCCCTGGCTCTCTTCCCAGCTATTTTACCTTCAACAGCAAACTTTTCAAAACCTCCATCTCTTATCATGTGACCAACAAATCTAAGCTGTCTATTCCTGATGTTAGTAACAAGCTGTCTGTCTTCTCCATACATATCTAATAATTCTATATTACGTGATTTCTTTATCCATGAGATCTTCAACATTTTATCTATAACACCACATTTCTATCAGCTCACTCTTCTTCTGAGTCACTTTATTCATAGTTCACCTTTCACGACTTTAGTTAGAGGGGACTGAAAGAGAGTTATTGAAGGGGGGGGGGACTGGGTGGCATGGCTTGGAAAAGGAGGGAATAGGGGAAAGGTTGAATATATTAAGCTTGTCAACAGAGCTGGGGCTATCGGGGAATAATAATAATAACAACAGCAATAATTATTATAATGGTGGTGATTATGAAAGAATGAGTAATGAAAATAACAGTTACAGTAGTGATAATAATAACCATGATGATAGCAATAATAATGAGGAGGATAAAAGTGATAATGGTGACAATGATAATAATAATGGTAAGAGTGATAAAAATAACATGAAGGATTATGATAGTATTGATAATACTGATAAGAATATAAGGATGATAACAATAATGATAATGATAATGATGATAATGATAATAATAACAATAACAATGATAATGATAATAATAATAACAATGATAATAATGATAATAATAACAATGATAATAACCAGTAATAACACCAACAAATAAACACAACACCAACACGCACAACAAACAAACAAACAGCAACACCACCATCATCTACAACAAACAAACACCGACACCGGCAGCAAGAACGACAGACAAACAAACACCAACACCATTAACAACAGCAAACAAACAAACACCATTAACAACAACAACAAACAAACACCAACATCATTATCAACAACAACAAACAAACAAACCAACACCATTATCAACAACAAACAAACAAACGAACACCAACACCATTAAAAACAACAACAAATAAACAAACAAACACCAACACCATTAACAAAAACAAAAAAAGAACGTTGAATATATCCCCCGCAAAGTCACAAAAAGACATTCTTTCCGAAAGGTCACGTACGTCTCCAGGCAGTCGAATGTTATCGTTTCCACACCACCATCAACAAACAAACAAACACCCTCAGCAAAAACGAACAAACAAGCACCAACACCATCAACAAACAAACAAATCAAACAAACACACAAACACCATCAGGAAAAACGAACAAACAAACACCAACACCAGCAAAAACAAACAAACAAACACCAACACCATCAGCAAAAACAAACAAACAAACACCAACACCATCAGCAAAAACAAACAAACAAACACCAACACCATCAGCAAAAACAAACAA
>BOPN01006725.1:22759-25259 GCA_017312705.2 Penaeus japonicus
TGAACTACATTTTTTTTTTTTTTTATCTACGACAAAAAGAAAAAAAAAAAGTACATGTTGCGTACATATGCATTGCCCTTACGTCGGTTTTCACCTCGGGAATAAAAATAAGAATATAAGTACGATTTTTTTTTTTTATCGTCTCATTCTGTCTCTCTCTCTCTCTTTCTTTCTTTATCTCTCTCTCTCTCTCTCTCTCTCTCTCTCTCTCTCTCTCTCTCTCTCTCTCTCTCTCTCTCTCTCTCTCTCTCTCTCTCTCTCTCTCTCTCTCTCTCTCTCTCTCTCTCTCTCTCTCTCTCTCTCTCCCTCTCTCTCTCTCTCTCTCTCTCTCTCTCGCCTTCCCCCTCGTCTTTCTCCTCAGATTATTCTTAATCCTATCCTCCGTAAATCTCTTTTTTTTAATTCTTCGTTTTCAATTCAATTTTTTCCCCTTTATCACTCCTTTTTTAATTATCATCTTTTTTTTAGTTCTCTTTTATTCCCCTCCTCATTCCCTCTCTTCTTCTTCCTCTTCTTCTTCTATCACACGAGAGGAAAAGAACTTGCTTGCTTTGATGTTCCAGTGGGTTATGTATGAATAATTGGCCTTTCGTGGGAAAACCATGTGGAGTCGACACCCTGATAAAATGTATAGATAGTGGATGAGTTTGAGAGAGATGTAGTGCGAGAATGAGGGGAGGGGGGTGGAAGGAGGAAGAGAGAGAGAGAGAGAGAGAGAGAGAGAGAGAGAGAGAGAGAGAGAGAGAGAGAGAGAGAGAGAGAGAGAGAGAGAGAGAGAGAGAGATCAGGGAGTGGAAGGAGGAAGAGAGAGAGCGAGCGAGAGAGAGAGAGAGAGCGAGAGAGAGAGAGAGAGAGAGAGAGAGAGAGAGAGATATCAGGGAGTGGAAGGAGGAGAGAGAGAGAGCGAGAGAGAGAGAGAGAGAGAGAGAGAGAGAGAGAGAGAGTGAGAGAGAGAGAGAGAGAGAGAAAGAGGGTGATCAGATAGACAATTAGGTAAAGAGAGGGCAAGAGACAGAAAGAGAGCTAAGGAAACAGAGAGAGACTTAGAGAAAAATAAAAGAATCATAAAAAAGAAAAAGAGAGAAACAGATGAGGATGGTCAGAAAAAGAGATGTAAAGAACGCTAGACATGGAGAGAGAGAGAGAGTGTATAAGCGGAAAAAGGAACGGAAAGAAAAGAGGGAGGAAAGACTGATAGAAAAAGAAAGTCGAAGCGGGGAGAGAAGGAGTGAGAGAGGGCGAGAATAAAGAGTGAGGGAACACGATGCTGTTGGAATGAGATATAACGACGGTGATAAAGATGAAATAAGAGAGAACGAAGGAGTGAACAGAGAAAAGAGGCAAAATGAGGAACAAGCGTAACGAAGGAAAGGGGCAGATGTGAAAAGTGCAGAGAGAGTAGGGGGGGGGGGGGTTGCAACAGAGTGTAAGTAATGGCGAATTAATTATGCGAAAATATTTGTAACAAATCTCTCTCACTCTCATATGTGTTATTATTATTATTATTATTATTATTATTATTATATATATATATATATATATATATATATATATATATATATGTATGTATATATATATATATATATATATATATATATATATATATATATATATATATACATACATATATATATATATATATATATATATATATATATATATATATATATATATATATATATATATATATATATATATATATATATATATATATATATATATATATATATATATATATATATATATATATACATACATATATAAATATATATATATATAATATATATATATATATATATATATATATATATATATATATATATATATGAATATATATATATATATATATATATATATATATATATGTATATATATATATATATATATATATATATATATATATATATATACATGTGTGTGTGTGTGTGTGTGTGTTTGTGTGTGTGTGTGTGTGTGTGTGTGTGTGTGTGTGTGCGTGTACGTGTGCGTGTGCGTGTATGTGCAACTGAGCGAGTATTATTCTTTAAAAAAAAACACGTAAAAACCCAATAAGATAAAGAGCAAGCATAATGAACAGCTGAACAAAGTACCACCACATCATAATTGCCTTAATATTGAACAAAGAAATGAACCTTAAAACCAATGGAAGGAAATGGCAGAACAGAGACACAAGGGGAGAGGGGAATAACGTGGAACAAGGGGACTCAGAAAGAGGATAGGGAAGAGGGAAGAGGGAAGAAAGGAGAGGGAAGGGGGAAAAAGGAGAAGGAAGGGGAGGGAAGAGAGAAGATGGAAGGGAAGAGAGAAAAAGGAAGGGAAGAGAAGGAAGAAAAAGGAAGAGAGGAGAGGGAAGAGAAGAGCGAAGGGAAGAGGGGGGAGAAAAGGGAAGAGAGGAGAGGGAAGGGAAGAGAGAAGAAGGAAGGAAAGAGAAGGGAGAAATGGGAAGAAAGGAGATGGAAGAGAAGAGAGGGGAGAAAAGGAAAGAGAGGAAAGAAGAGGG
>BOPN01006725.1:45259-57759 GCA_017312705.2 Penaeus japonicus
CCTCACACACACACACACACACACTCATACACACACACGCACACACATGCAATCCACACGTCCCTGTCCTATATCAATATCCACATACTTATATCCTATTCTCACATCTCTGTATCCACCTATTAATATCCACTCTACATTCACCCTTTCCCCAACCACACTCTACACGTATTTTTCTCCTTATTCCCACCGCACTCTTCCCTTATGATTCCTACACACACAAAAAAAAACGAACGCACTTCTCCCTCCACCCCCAACCCCCCACCCCAACCCCACACACACACACACACCTCCACGATTCCAACCCCACTCCCCCTCCTCCCAATGCATTTCCCTACACCACACCCACCCCAAACCCACTCAACGCACACCCACATTTCAACCACAGATCCCACGCACTTTTCCCCCCACAACAAACTCCACACACTCTCCTAGCCGGACAGCCACAATCACACTTACTTTACGCAGCCAATCCGCGACCACCAGACATATTTCTTTGGCTCCGTTCTAGCACCGTCGTAAACACGGGATTCTAAACGCCCACGACAAGGAGCCTTCCGCTGTGGGGATCTCGCTCGTTGGGAGAGAAAGAGGAAAGAGAGAGAGGAGAGAGAGAGATAGAGAGAGAGAGAGAGAGAGAGAGAGAGAGAGGGAGGGAGGGAGGGAGGGAGGGAGGGAGGGAGGGAGGAAGGGAGGGAGGGAGGGAGGGAGGGAGAGACATACAGAGAGAGAGAGAGAGAGGGAGAGATAGAGGAGAGAGAGGGGGGGGGGCAGAGTATGAGAGAGACAGAGAGAATGAGAGAGAGAGAGAGGCAGAGAAAGAGGGAGGGAGAAAGGGAAAGAGAGAGAGAGAGAGAGAGAGAGAGAGAGAGAGAGAGAGAGAGAGAGAAGGAGAGAGAGACCCTTATCCTTATCCTTATTCTTCTTTTTCTGTTTCTAGATTTATCTCTCCTCCTCCTTTTCCTCCCAAACGCCATCCTTCCTCCTCTTCCTCCTCCCTCTTTCCTCTCTTCCTTCCCCCTTTCTTCCAAACCGCCATTCTCAACCTTTTCATCCTTCCTCACCCTTCCCCCTTCTTCTTCATCCTTCCTCCTCCTCCTTCCCATCCCTCCTTCCCCTTCCTCCTTCCCACCCCTCCTTCCCCCTCCTCCTTCCCACCCCTCCTTCCCCCTCCTCCTTCCCCCTCCTCCTTCCCACCCTTCCTTCCCCCTCCTCCTTCCTTTTCTCCCCAACTCCGTTCCTTCTCCTTCCTTCTTTAGTCCCCCTTCTTCTCCCCCACCCCCTCCATCTCCTTCCTCTTACCTCCCCCTCTACCCTCCTACCTCCCCTTCCTTCTTCCAACGTTCCCCTCTTCCCTCCTACGTCGTCCTCCTCCTCCTACCTCTTATTCCTTCCTCCTACCTCCCCTTCCTTCCTCCAACGTTCCCCTCTTCCCTCCTCCTCCTCCTCCTCCTCCTCCTCCTCCTACCTCCCATTCCTTCCTCCTACCTCCTCCCCCTCTTCCCTCCTACCTCCTCCTCCTCCTCCTCCTCCTACCTCCCCTTCCTTCCTCCCATCTTCTCCCTCCTCCTTCCTCCCGAAAGCCCATCCTCCTCACCGGGAAGACATCCCCATCCATTCCTACAAAGCCCCAAAGGTGAGCACACAATCTCCCAACTTTAATGGAAATCTAGAAAATATGTATATCTCCCTCTTCTCGTTTCCATTCCCAAAGCAGATGGACATGGGAATGGTTAGAAGGGGGACGGTAGGGGGGAGGGGGATAGGGGAAGGGGGAAGGGGATAGGGGGATAGGGGGATAGGAGAAGGGATAGGGGGATAGGGGGATAGGGGAAGGGGGATAGGGGAAAGGGAAGGGGGATAGGGGAAGGGGGAAGGGGAAGGGGGGTAGGGGAAGGGGGAGAGGGAGGGGGATAGGGGGGATAGGGGGGATAGGGGGTTGGGGAGGGGAAGGGTGAGAGGGGGAAGGAGGGGGATAGGAAGGATAGGGGTAGGGAGGGGAAGGGGGAGGGGGAAGGGGGAGGGGGAAGGGGGAGGGGGAGGGGGAAGGGGAGGAGGGGTTGGCAAGAAATGGGGTTGGGATAGTAGGGAGTCAAGAAGGTGGGGTGTAGAGGAAGATAGAGAGAGAGAGTGGGAGGGGGGGGGGATTCAAGAAATGGGGGAGATAGAGAGGGGAGACGGGAAATGGGTCGGGAGGGGGTAAGTAAAGAAATGGGGGAGATAAAGAGAGGGAGGGAGGGGGTCATCGAGTAATTGGTGGGGAGAGGGGGGTGTGGGGGGAGTCAAGATATAGGGGTAGATAGAGGGAGGGAGGAGGGGGATAGGAGGAGAGGTAGGGGTATCGGGGAGTGCAAGAAGGGAGGTATAGAAAGGGGGGGGATAGGAGAAGATAGAAGAAGAAGATAGGAGAAGAAGGTGAAAGGAGAAGATGTTAGAAGAGTAGACAACGAGAAAAAATAAATAAATAAATAAATAAATGAAAGAGAGGGAAAGAGAATTAGCAGACAGGAAGAAAAGAGAGATAGAGAGAAGGGGAGGAGAAGAAAACGAGGGTGGAGGTTGGGTGTGGAATGCGGTGAAGAAGGGAAGAAGAAATAAGTGTTTCGGGGGGAGGGGAGGGGAGGGGAGGGGGTACAGGGATAGGGGGAAGATCGCTTACCCTTGGACGCTGGTCACTCGCGTGTCTTGGCGTTTAGGTTGAGGGGAAAAAGGAGAGATGGAGGGAGGAAGGGAGAGAGGCTGGGAAGAGGGAAAGGAAAGAAAGAAGGGGAGGAAGGGAGGATGGAGGGAAGGAATAAAAGGAAGTAAGTGAGGGCAGAGGGAAGAGGGGAAGAAATAGGGGGGAAAGATGGAAGGAAGGAATAAAGGAAGGGGATATGGATGGAGGGAGAGAGGGAGAGAGAGAGAAAAGAAAGGATGAGGGCAGGAAGAGAGGGTTAAGAGGAGGATGAAGGGATGTGAAGAAGGAGGGAGGGAAAGGAAGGAAGAAAGGGAGGAAGAGAGGAGGGGAGAAGGAATGAGAGAAGGAGGGAAGTGATGAATGAAGGATGAAGGCAAGGAAGGGAGTAAATGGGTAGGGAGGGAGGAGAGGAGAGAGGAGGGAAGGAAAGAGGAAAGATAGAGAGGGAAAGAATGGAAGAGAAAGGAAAGGTTGAAAGATTTTGGATAAAAAAGCGAAAGTGGAGAAGGAAGAAATAGATTATTAAGGAAAAGAAGAAGGGGAAAAGGGAAATGAGAGAAAAAATGAAAGAAGTGGAAAATGAGAAAGAAAAAGAAAGAAAAGAAAGAAGAGCAAGACTGGCGGAACGGTATAAAAAAAAAAAATGTATATATATATATATATATATATATATTCATAATAATAATATAAACATCCGATGTACAGGAAGATTATAGTGTTATATATAGTGCAATATATTATGCACTATAGAGGAAATAGTATTATGATTTATAGTACATAGAAGTTTCCTGATCATAAAGAAAGAATGAGAGAAAAAATATATATACTGTGAATCTATAGAAAAAAAAATGAGTTTGAAATCTAAAAAGAAAAAAAAAAGCCTAATTGTTTTCATATTTTTTTCCTTTCAACTGATAAAGAAAAAAAAGGAATTACGAAAGAGAATGAAGGATGTTGCACAACTTGGCAAGAGCCTCAAGAACGTTGCACAGGACAAACTTCAGCAACAGCAAGCAACAAAAGCACACACAGACTCTAGAGACAGGCGATGATTGCGCATCCCTAATCAAGGGAGAGAGGGAGAGAGAGAGAGAGAACGAGGGAAAGATATAGAGTAAAGAGAGAGAGTGAGGGCAATATGAAGAAAGGAGAGAGGGATAGAGTGAATGAGAGAGAGCGAGAGAGATACGGAAGTGTGGAGAGACAGACAGAGAGACTGACGGACAGGCAAACACACAGTCGGACAGACAGACACAAACAAACAGACGGAAATAGAGAGAGAGAGAGAGAAAGAGAGAGAGAGAGAGAGAAAGAAAGAGAGAGAGAGGGAGAAAGGGAGAGAGAGAAAAAGAGAGAGAGAGAGAGAGAGGGAGAGAGAAAGAGAGAGAGAGGGAGAGAGAAAGAGAGAGAGGGAGAGAGAGAGAGAGAGAGATAGTAGATAAACGTAAAGATGAGACTGCATAACCCCAAAACGCAAGATATTAGCTCGGAGAGACAGACAGAGAGAACGAGAGAGGGGGGGAGGTTGCATAAGGAGAGAAAGAGAGAGACGAAGAGGGTAAAAAACAGAGAGAAACAAATGATAATAATAATAAAATATGGAAAGTAAATAAATGAATAGTAAATCTGGTAAAGATTATATTAGATTCGTTCAATTATTATTATTATTATTATTATTATTATCATTATTATTATTATCATTATTATTTTCATATTAAAAAAAAATGATAATAATTGATTATGATAAAAAACAACAATAATTATCATTCTTCATTTCTGTTGATATAGGTAGCAAGAATATTATGATAATGATTATAACAATGACAAGGATAATGGCGATTAAAACAGTAAGAATGATAAGATTATAATAGTAATGATGATGATGACAAAAATAATGATGATGATAATGATAATGATAAAGATAATGATAACAAGGATGCTGATGATAATGATAACAAGGATAGCAAAAATGATAACAAATACAATATTGATAATAATGATGATAACAATAATAATGATAGTAATGATAATGGTAATGATAATAATACTAATGAAAAGATATGATAATAATGATAATGAAAAGGTATGATAATGATAATAATGATAGCAACAATAATAATAAAAATGAAAAGAATATAAGACTGGTAGCTAAAGTTCAGACCAAGCTGCTTCCTCAACATCCCTCGTAAAAATGTAATAATACAGATTGCAATAAATACATGAGACAGAGAAAGAACATCTAAAAAGAGGGAGAGAGAAAAAGAGAGGGAGAGAAAGAGAGAGAGAGAGAGAGAGAGAGAGAGAGAGAGAGAGAGAGAGAGAGAGAGAGAGAGAGAGAGAGAGAGAGAGAGAGAGAGAGAGTGGGAGAGAGAGAGAGAGAGAGAGAGCGAGAGAGAGAGAGAGAAACAGCGAGACAGGCAGAGAGAGAGAGAGAGAGAGAGAGAGAATGACACCAAGAGTCATTCCAATCTAGCTACCTGGAACTATTCTCTCCATACCTCTCCCAACAGCCAAAGGGGAAACGAGGGGAGAGAAAGGGGTTGGGGGGAGACTCAAATGGTGGTCTGGCGAGGACTAACGGCAGACGGACGGAACTGGGAGGAGGGGAGAGAAGAGGGGGGGGGGAGGGGGGGAAGAGGAGAAAAAAAAGGGGAAGGGGGAAGAGGAGGAGGGCGGGAGTGGGAGAGGGGGGTGCTGGAAAGGAGGAGGGGGGAGAGGGGAGGAGTGAAGAATAGGAGGAGAGAGGGAGTTGGAAGGAAGGAGGAGAAGGGAGGAGAGGGGAGGAAGGGCTAAGGGGAGCTGGGATGGGAGAAAGATGAATAGGAAGTAAAGAGGGAGGAAGAGGAGTGACGTGGAAAATGGGGAGGAAGAAGAGAGGCAGTTAAAGTTGGTAGATAGAGAAGATAAGAGGTAGTTAGATGAGGGAGTAGATGAGGAGGGGAAGCAGAGAGAGAGAGAGAGAGAGAGAGAGAGAGAGAGAGAGAGAGAGAGAGACAGGAAGCAAAGGGAGAAGAGAGATAAGAGAAATAGAGAGAGAGAGAGAGAGAGAGAGAGAGAGAGAGAGAGAGAGAGAGAGAGAGAGAGAGAGAGAGAGAGAGAGAGAGAGAGAGAAGAAGGGAGGAAGCAAAGAGGAAGGAGGAGGGTGAGAAATAGAGAGAGAGAGAGAGAGAGAGAGAGAGAGAGAGAGAGAGAGAGAGAGAGAGAGAGAGAGAGAGAGAGAGAGAGAGAGAGAGAGAGAGAGAGAGAGAGAGAGAGAGAGAGAGAGAGAGAGAGAGAGAGAGAGAGAGAGAGAGAGAGAGAGAGAGAGAGAAAGGGAGAACGAATAGAGAAGCAAAGAGGAAGGCATAAGGAAAAAAATGGAAAGAGAGAATACACCCATTGGAGGAGAGGACAGAGAGGTGTCCTATTTCGGTTATCGATTCTAAATCATTTCCATTTAATTTATTCCCATTTATTGCAAAACTCAAAAGCAAGAAAAAAAGAATGTTTAGATTTCGCCGACATCTTGGCTGCGTTTGCTGACTGTTGTTTATTTATGGTCGTATTTCCGTGTTGTTTATTTTTCATTAGTTTATATAGGTCTAGTTTTTTTTAATTTATTTTGTCTCTTATCTTTACAAAATTTGGGTTTATATTTACCTATGTAAGTATTACTTATGTACGCATTATTATTGTATGTATATTTTTCCCCCCGTTTTTTATGTATGTATTATTTTTGATTGCATCTATAAAGGTATGAATTTCATGTGTACGTATTATTTTATTACTTAAGTACTTATTTGTTTATGTATGTATTACTTGTGAACATATCTAGCTATGTATGTATTTATATGAGTAGTTGTTTATGTAAGTACACTATTTATCTGCGTTAGAATATCTAAATCAGTGTGTGCAATATATGCATGCAACTTGCATAAAACTAATATGACAGAGAAGTAAAGGAAAATGATAACATAGTATATACATAATAGTTGAAACATTCGGCCCAGTATGATAAATGCAAACACATTACCTATATGATGATGGACAACACTAGAACACCACAACCCTTGGTTAATACTCCTGTTCTGCAAAACCACCTATTAGGTTGGTTATGGCCTAAATGAGCATAGAACTCACCCTCTACACCCACTAACTACCATGTCATTCCACGTAATGAACAGAGATTGATATCCATAACATGAATGCGAAATACAAACTGCCTATCTTAAAATAGGGTATGTACAGTAACAGGGAAAAGTTATCTGTTTTGTTGAAGGAATTCGGGTGTTGCTATCCGTCCGGCGATCTCTATTACGTTGCTAGCCATAACGTCTTGGCGACAGAGCTCTCTCACGTGAAAGCGGCGAGGCATTGGTAGGTGTCTATAAATACTAAAAAAGGATAAAGCGAGAAACTTTTAGCTTAAAAAAATGACGTGAAAATGGTATCTGAGGAACGGCTCTCTGGGACAGCCAACCAGCACATAAGAGTTATTGCGTGAGATGGACATTTTGAGCATGTTGTGTGTTGTTGCCTTTTTTCTTTCCTTCAAAAATCCAATATCATATTGCTCTTGAACCTTGGGGAAAAGAATCTCGCTATCTCATATGGATGATATAAGCTGTGAACAATTGAAAAAGTTGTTATTGCAAGTCTAGGAGAGGAGAGACGGCACTCTACAAAATAACGATGTTTCAATGGTATTTTCCCAACGGCATTTGATTTAACAAGATGTCAGAACACAAGCATTGCCATTTACAAGGTCTTTGGATACAAAGCAACAAACTCTCGGTAACGAGTCTTCCATCACAAGGGCATTTATAGCAGTTCACGTTCTGAGCTCATCACCTGCAAAAGAGGGAGAGACCTAGAAAGGAAAGATCTAAAAGCACTGAAAGAGAGTAGTCAAGGCTGAAAGTGGGTTGTAGGTTTGACACTAATAATTTTATCCTACTGTAACATATTCCATAGCTGCGTTGCGTAGCAGACCTGCTTTTGGGAAAGATTATATCATCGTCTAGCTGGAATACAGGACAGACTAAGTTCGGTTTCTTCATGAAAGATGAATAAGCCTGTCTTGGAAGATTGGTCTCCTGCTAAATCCAGTTCCATTTTTATTATTATTATTATTATTATTATTATTATTATTATTATAAATACAGTTCCATTTTTTTTTTTTTTTTTTAATTATTATTATTTTTTATATATTTTTTTTTTTATTATTTATTTTTTTTTTCGTGCAAGGTATCACGAAAATACAACTGCAAAAAGCCTAAACATGGAAAACCAAGAAATCAACCATGTGTGAGTGAATAACCCCACATCAACATAAACATAAATAGACGACCTCATAAGTCGTCCTAGCGCTACACCTTCGTCCAGCTAGAGACTGAAAGACAGAAAATGGAAAAATAACAAAGGCTCCCAGAAAATTCCCCACCCACCAGCGACTTCCTTTCGTAGTTCTGGATTTGAAAATAAACTCAGAATCTCGAGACAGGAAAATAAAAAAGACATTTTGGGAAGAACAAATATCTTTC
The DNA here is from genome assembly GCA_017312705.2 of Penaeus japonicus. Taxonomy (NCBI): domain Eukaryota; kingdom Metazoa; phylum Arthropoda; class Malacostraca; order Decapoda; family Penaeidae; genus Penaeus; species Penaeus japonicus. The sequence continues at coordinate 53,462 of BOPN01006725.1, forward strand.
AAAAACATATATAGTTGCAACATTATTAGTGTATTGCTGGTTTCTTAATTAAGGCGGGAAATAGCTATTAAATGATAATAATGATAATGATAATGATGAAGTTAAACAACAATAATGATAACGATAATAATCATACTAATGATAATAAAGAAAATGATATCAATCATAATAATGATAATAATTGTAATAATAATGATGATAATAATGATATGATATTGATAATGATGATAATAATGACAATAATGACAACAATTGCAATAAAGGCAATAATCATCCGAAACACTAATGGCAGCAAAAGCAGAAGAAAAAGGCAAATATAAATAGACGAATAGATAAATAAAAAGTAAAGTTAAAGGGATTATCAACTAGAAACACTCTCATCCCTCACCCTCTTACCCCCCCCCCCCCGCCCACACACACAAACCCATCCCCTCATCCCGTCGTCATCCTCTCCCTAACATTCCTTTCTCTTTGTGGACGAAGGGTGTGAGAGCGAGAGAGAGCGGAAGAAACAGAAAGAGAGAGAGAAAGGGAAAGGGGAGAGTGAGAAAGAGAGAGAGAGAGAGAGAGAGAGAGAATGTAGAGAGAGAAAAAAAGGGGAAGGGGGGTTGTATGAGAGAGAGAGACTAAGACAGAGATATAGATACAGAGAGAAGGGAGCGGGGCGGGAATGAGAAAGAGAGAGAAACAAAAAGAAAAGGAAAAGGGGAAATGAGAGAGAACGAGAGAGAGAGAGCGGGAGAAACAGAAAGAGAGAGAGAAAGGAAAACGGAAGAGTGAGAAAGAGAGAGAGAGAGAATGGAGAGATAAAAAAGGGGGAAGGTGGGTTGTACGAGAGAGAGAGATAGAGGGAGCAGAGGAACCAGAAAGAGAGTGAGAGAGAGAGAGAGACTAAGACAGAGATAGAGATACAGAGAGAAGGGAGCGGGGAGGGAGTGAGAAAGAGAGAGAAACAAAAGGAAAAGGAGAAAGGAGAGAGAAAGAGAGAGAGAGAGAGAGAGAGAGAGAGAGAGAGAGAGAGAGAGAGAGAAAGGAGGAAGGAGAGAACAGAAATGCGTAAAAAATAGTAGGAATGTTTCTTGTTTCCCGCACGATGCTGCTGTCTTGGACAACAGACAAGAACGAGACATGCTTGGAAGTCGAAGAAGGGAAGAACGAAAAAAAAAGTGAGAGAGAGAAGGGAGGAAAGAAAAAGAGGAGTGAGAGAGGGAGAAACAGAAGAAAAGCATAAAGAGAAAGAGAGTAATTAAAGAGGATTAGAGAAGATAGTGGAGGAAGAGAGGGAAGGAGAGGAAGAATTTAGAAGAAAGAGAAAGAAAGAAAAAAGAGAGAATATGGAAAGAGTAAAAAAAAGGGAGCGTGATTTTTCTTTTATTATCATCATTATTGTGATTATTTCCATCATCTTTTCAATTCACGTTATCATAATCATTCGTCCTGATAGTCTTATCAATTGCAACCATATGAGTTGAAGCGAATCCCCAGATATTATTAGATTATAAAATAGAATGCGTAAAAGCATACTAAAATGCCGAGAGCCGTTCCCTGGAGATTTGATATGCAACAATTTTCAAATACCTTCCAAATTCAAGCACACGAAATAGAAAATCATAATAACACTGTGATGCAAATGCAAATTGAAATGAAGGAGCAATATGACTTACCTCTGTTGAGAGTTTACCTAAAGAAGAAAAAAGAAATTGAAAATACTCTAGTTAGAAAATGATATCTTCAGATTTTCCATAAAGCCAATGATAAAGATGGAATGGGGAATAACACACTCTCGCTCGCAAATACAATCTGGCGGAAATGGCCAACAGCCTTTTCAATTCGGGAAATTGAGAGAAGGAAGGAAGTCCAGGGGAGGGAGAATGGAAGAGGGGAGGGAGGAAGGGGGGGAGGGGAGGTGGGGGGAAAGCGGAGGACGGGGGAAGGGAGAGGAAAGAAAGAGGGGAGGACGATGGATGGAGGAGGGGGAGAGGGGAATGAAAGAAAGAGTGGGAGCTGTGAAGGGATAGAGATAGAGAAATATGGAAAAAAAAATATATATGGATGGAGGAGAGAGGAAAAAGGGGAGGGGAAAGAGTGAGAGAGAGGGGGGAGAGGAGGGGAAGAGAGAGAGAGAGAAAGAGAGAAGGAAGAAGGAAGCGAGAAAGGTACAAGGAAAAAGAAAGGAAACATGGGAACCAGAGAGAAAAGAACGAAGTAGAAGGAGAGACAAGAGGAAAAGAAGGATCGAAAGAAAAGAGAGAGAGAGAGGGAAAAGAGGGAAGGAATAGAGGAAAGAAGTAAAAGCTGAAGAGAGAGAAAGAAAGAGAGAAAAAAAAAGAAAGGAAAATCTTTTAATGTTAAGAAGAAAAAAGTCTAGATTACATCAGAGAACGGAAGGAAACAAAAAATAATCAGGAAAAAGAGGGAGAAGAAGAAGTATGTGAGAGAAAAAGAGGAGCTGCCGGATGTTTTTCCCTTCGCCTGATGGTGCTCCTAGAAAAGAAGACGCAGCAACACGACATCGAGAGGGGCAGCGGCAGGAGACGTGAATAAAAGAGAATTGAAAAGCAAGAAGAGGTAAGACGGGAATATTGACTGGGGCAAAGGAGAAAGAGAATCGGAGAGGAAGAGGTGAAAAGTGCAAAGAGTGAAGAGCATTGGTGAAGAATTGATAGATAGGAAGACGGAAGGTTGAAAGGGTGAGAGAAAGGGGAGAAGGAGGGGAAAAATGAGAGAGGGGGGTGTGGGGGTGTAGATAAGGCAGGGAGGAATGATTAGATAAATAGATTAAAAGACAGATGGCAGAAAGGGTAAACAAACACACACACGCGCGCGCGCGCGCGCACATACACACACACATACACACATATACGAAACTACACAAATGTAGGCCAAGAGAGAGGAAAGAGAAACGAAAATATCAATAAACTGATAATATTTCAAAGGAACGCAAAAAAGAAATGTATCCACGCGAAAAAAAAAATAATAATAAAAAAAAATAATAATAAAATAAAATATGTATATATATATAAGCAACCCGCCAACACAAAATAAGTATATTTCGACTGAGCAGCAGCCATAAAAAAAGAAAAAAGAAAAAAAAAGTTAAACGCGACACGCTCACTTAAAAAGAGTTTACCCTCACAGCTCCCCGGTGTAGAAAACGGCCCGTGGAATTGGCACTCTAGGGGAAACTAGCGTAGTTGGGAGTGAACGGTGGCAATGGCACCGAAGCAGGTGTGTTTTGCATGGATGGGGTGGAAGAAAGGAAATGTGTGGGTTGCAGGTGAGAGAGAAAGAGGAGTGAGCGACCGAAAGAGAGAGAGGGAGGCGAAAGAAAGAGGAGAAGGTGGGGCTGGGGGTCGAGAGAAAGCAGAGAGGGAAGGGAAAAGCGGGGAGAGAATGGGAAAGAAAGAAGGAAGAAATTGGAAAGGAATCAAATACGCACACACAGAAAAGAAGGATAGGGTAGAGTAGGAAGGGGAGGGGAGGGGAGGGAAGAGAAGGGAGGGGAGAGGAAGAAAGAATAGAGCAGGGAAGGGAGGGAAGAACAGAAAAGGGGAGGGGGATAGGGAGGAAAAGAAAAGGGAGAGGGAAGGGGAGGGAGGAAAGGAAAGAAAGGGAGAGAAGGAAAATGAAAAGGGGAGAGTAGAGAGGAAATGGAAAAGGAAAGGGACGGAGAAAAGGAAAAGTTAGAAAGGGGAGGAGATAAGGAAAACAAATTAAGGGAAGGAACATGAAAGGGAGCGTGGGAAGGAAAGAACATACTAGGGAGGGATGGAAAGGGATGGAAGAAAAGGACAGAGCAGTAAAGGAAAGAAAAAAGGGAGGGAGGGGATGATAGACTGTATATACATTGTAATTGACGACTAAATGTGTACAAAAAAAAAAAATCTATAGCAATTGTTTATGAAGAACTGCGCATGTGTGTATGAAGAGAAAGATAAATAAAAGAATAAATAAAAATACATCCCAGAGAAAGAGAAAGAAGAGAAAACACGCCAACTCTGAAAGAAGGAAAAAATGATAATGAAATTTCACGGAGTGAATTATAGAACAGGGTGGACAGAGAGAATAAAAGGATGAAAGGAATATTTTGTAACAAAAAAAAAATAAATAAAAAAAAAACAGAATACATTACGGTGTAAAGGATACCAACAGTGGAATATATGTGAAGAGAAAACCAATAAATGACACACGTAAAGGGAAGAGGGGAAGAATGAAAAGCGAAAAGGGGACGATAAAGAAAATTAAAATCAAAGATATGGGAAGTGGAGAAAACAGTGAGAGAGAATATAAAGAGGGAG
>BOPN01006726.1:0-17500 GCA_017312705.2 Penaeus japonicus
ATCCTTCTTGTCTATCTATCAGTCTACTTCACTCTTTTTCTATTTGTTTTCTCCCTTTTGTTTGTGTCTGTATGATCACAAATACTAGCCTTTCTGTCTGCATTAGTAATAGCGATAATAAAGGTAGTAATACCAAAGGTAATGATAGTAATATCAATGATGATTAATAGGGTAAGAATGACGATAGAAATAGAAATAATGATATTGATAGTAGCAATGTAATAGCACTAGTTGTACTAGTAGTAGTTATGGTGTTAATGGTAGCAATGATAATGATAATGACTATTGTGATAATAATATTAATGATGATAATCATAATACTCATGATCATAAAAATAGTATGGAGAATGATGATAATGATGATAAAAGTAATAATGAAAATAATGATAATAATGATAATAGCAATAAATACAATAATTGTTAGATAAAAATACTGATCATGATACTACTCATAATAAGGATGATAATAAAATAACAATAATAATAAGGATAATGATAATAATGATAGTAATAGAATGATGATTATGATAGTTACGATAATGATAATGATGATAATGATAATCATAATAACAATGATTCCAATGAGAATAATTATAATTGTAATAATGATAATAACAATAACAGTAATAATAATGATGATATTAATAATAATAATAATGATAAAATGACACTAATGAAAATAATGATAATAAGGATAATGATGATGATAATGATAATAGCTATTATGATAATGATAATAATAATAGTAACAATGATAAAAATTTTGATAGTGCTAATGATAACATTAATGATGATGCAAATGATAACAGCAATGGTAACGATGATAATGATAATGATATCAATTATAATGATAATAATGATAATGACAATGATATTAATAATAATAATAATAACAAATAATAATAATAATGGTAATGATAATAACAATAGTAGTAGTAGTATTAATAGTAATAGTTATAATGATAATGATTATTATAATAATGATAATAATAACCATAATAATAATAATAATGATAGTTTTGCTCCTCCTAATTCCATGAGTAATAAAAAAGTTAAATCTATTAAATAACATTTCATATAAAATCATGAATTAATCCTTTTCACACGTCACAAAATAGTAATAGAATGACACTTGTTCGGGTCTCCAGATGTTTCTAACAGCAACAGGAACCCTATAATCTTCATCGATAAGTTCCTGTAGATCAGTACTTATTGTCGCATCAGATAGGCCTATAACGTCGCGTCGTTTTGAATACTGTCATCTGTGTGCCATAACATCAAAGGTATATTACCTAGAATTGTATATATATGTTACAGTTTTCTTTGTGCTTCAGTAGTTTACATTACTTTATTAGTGCCCTACAGTTAACCCACTTACACCGCCATAAAGATCATGGTAACAAACCAATCTTGTAGATTAATTTTTTTTTACTAGATGTGAGCCATGAGTAAAACTTCAAGAAATGCCCTGTTGCTATGGGAGGAGAGGAAAATGGGATAGAGGAACGATAAGGAAGGGAGAAAAAATAATATTAGTGGAAAGGAAAGTCGATCAGCCAGCTCAAGATGGTAGCCACTGCAGGGCCTGCCAGATTATTGACAAAGTACAAGAAAAAGGGGAACGAATAGCATTGTTGGTGCAGATGTCCCCTCGCCACTGACTCCTGCATGGTAAGGGAGTTCAGCAGGGTCAAAGGTTGGCTTTTTTCATTTGTTCCACCACCACAAGCCGGCAAAGCAGCTGAAAGGCACCGAGCATCGAGAGAGAAAATGAGAAAGAAAACCAGTATTGATAAACATTCCTCTTGGGTACAGGTGTCTTTGAGCCGCTGGGTCCTGCCCATTGCGAGAGCTCATCAAATTGAAGTCATAAGAGGACTTTTTAAAATTATGTTCACCAGTATGAGCCGGCACAGCTGCTGAGAGGCACCACTCGCCCAGGAAGAAAATGTGAATGAAAAGAAATATTTGTACACACTCTTCCTGGGTGCACAATGTCTCCTAGCCTCTGGACCCAGCTTTGTATGGCAGGTAGTCGACAGAAACCCAAAAGTTAGCCAGCACAGCGGCCAAGAGATATCCAATATACAGGAAGTAGTATGTTTTGTACCTTATTGCATAGGTTATATGAACTAATAGTCCTGATTTTCTGACTGGCTGCTTAATTTGGATGAATTGCATTTAGATTTCATCATATTTATATGCTAAATATGAACAAAACCACGCGCATGGCCCATCGAGTAAAGATGGCAAACTGGAGAGAGAGAGAGAAAGGGAGAGAGGGAGAAAGAGAGAAGGAGAGAGAAGGTGTGTGTGTGTTTGCTGTGCGTGCTTCTCCTACTTTCCATCCTCCCCCCCCTTCCTCCTCTAGTTAATATTAGATGTTAGAATATCATAATTGTTGATATTATTGCAATGTAATTGTTCATTTATGAAAGGTGCATTCACGACTGAAAAAGTGTCCTAAAAACAATTATTTTTTATAATCGCAAGTGAGTTGAGTGTTATCTACGGTACTTAACATTGTTTTAATTTACTGATATTGTCAAGAACGACTGAATGTGTGTTTATAGCACTCATAGATGAAGTGCAATTGCAGATGAATTACATAACTTCCTATTCTTTATGACATTATAATTAACAAACTGTTACCCTAGTATAAAACATATTCAAATCAATTCTAGGGGATAAATTATATGATCGGATATTAAATAGATTTACAAGTTTCAGGAAATAGGCAAGTTTTCCCAAAGTTTATGTCATTACATAGTTTCATGCTATACTTTTGCTTACTTATTTGTCAGTGAGTCAATGATTACATGAATATATTCTTGATGACAGAATCACTTATACAAAATATCATAAGTTTGTTATTACAAAAGAATTACTAAAAGGATTGAAATAATGGAAAATGTTATGAAATTATTTCAGTGACAATGATATGATAATGTATGATAATAGTATCATGATGATATTAATTAGATAATTATCACAATAATGATGGTGCATCTATATGGATAGATCAATATACATATGTATGTGTGTGTGTGTGTGTGTGTCTGTGTGTGCATGTGATTGGTTCTGTTTCAAGATCATATTATCTTGCATAATTGTCGCTTAGGTTTAAAAAGTTATGAATAACAACAACAAAAATTCGTGAGCAAAATTTGTAACTGATATTTTGACACGTCCCTTCATCTGAATCACACAATTCTGGTGAAATTATCAATTTTCATTCATGCCATTTTGCCTGTATATAAAAATTACAATTAACTCAAATCACTTGATGGGGTTTATTCCTGAAATCACTCTGTGCGTAAAAGTTCAGAACATGATAGAACAGAAGATTGGGACAGCCTCCAAAAGTACAAGGAAAAAATCCTTCCTGATAAGCCTTTACACACGTACCTTTCCTTCTAAGCATCCCTCAAGATGATGCCCATGAGGTAGGCGAGGAAAATCCCGCCAAAGGTCGAGGTCGCAATGAGGGCTCCGTGAATGTATACACCCACAAAGCCAGCACTAATGTCTACGGTGGCCAAGCCATTGCTATTACCCTGTTCAAAAAGATTTTTATTTAATCTTTATCTATAAATACCTATCGAAAGTAGATAGTGCGTAAACTTAAACTTTATGAACTCACACACACACACGCGCATATGTGCACACACGTAAACACACACACACACATACACACACGCAAATGCACGCAAAAGCAAATACACACACACACATACAGAAGCATGCACAGAGGCAATATATAACCAAATACAAATATACATAATATATATATATATACACAGATCTATATGAATGTAAATATATATATATTACATATATATTCATATATGTAAGTGTGTGTGTGTGTCGTCGTCGTCCTATACGACAATTGCTATCAAAATTCATGAATTAAAAAGTCACGTGTCTGTTAAAACCGTTAGAAATAAAAAGCGGCGCAAGACCGTGGCCCTCTGGCGTCATGCGCAGAAGCGAGGTTTCGCTCCTTCGCGCAGGTCGGTCTCTATATAAACGAGCGCGCTTGCCACGGCGGGCCTTTCCATCAACCAAAGCCTCTCCTTGCAGTCTTTCACTCGAGTGACGTTTACTTGGAACCATCAAGATGTCGACCAGACAACCGGAGCAAGACTTGAAGAGCAAGTGTAAGTATCTTATCTTATTTTTTATATTGTGTAATCACTCAGAAATTAAGAGGAAAGAGTTCTTACAGATCGAGGTTAGGTGTAAAGTGTTGTGAAGAGAGTTTTAGCTTTTTGAGTTCTGCCAGGAGATGTAAGTTAAAGGAAAGTGTGCAGATTTAGGAATAAGTGGATAGATTCATCCGTCCTGCTCATTATTTTTGGAGCTTGTATTTTGCCATAGAGTGGAGGCCACTTCAATTTTATTGTTGTCCTTTACCAGAGTTCCGATAGGCGCGGTTGCTGCTCGTTGATTGAACTCGTTTATTATTGAACTAAATTTAATTTTGTTTTTTTCAACTATGTCATAAAGATCAAACATGTTGAATTCGTCAAATGATTAATCCCATGTATTATTTTAAACGTTATTGTAGGCCTACATTTTCTGCAAGTCTGCCCTCGGCCACGTGTTCAAGTGCATGTTGAAGGCCTCCCAGTTGGCATGTTTTAATTAAAGATTCTCGGGGTTGTGTAGGGATCATGAGGGGGTTGGGGGAGAGTGTAAGCATGACCAGTGCCTTCGCCCGTGTGAATGTGGCACTGTAGATGCGCTGTGTGGCAGGTCCCGTCCAAGGAAGGAGCGTATATTTGACGAAAGAGACATTGCCACTACACCTCTGAGGGGTTGCACCTTTCAAACCACGAAGTGTCATGGTTTGGCGGCGGCGGAGACGAGGCAAAGACACGTCTGTTCACCACTAGGGGGAGGGGGAGGGGTGTTATGACCGTTACGACCGTTACACGCATGTGCCATAACAGGTAGGAGTAGAGGAGGGAGAATGGGGGTGAGCCAAAATTTCCATCTTCATTCTACTGTAATAGCTTTGATTTTAGTGTAATTTGCGGTACGAGAAACCGGAATTTGAAAACGACATAAGGCAAAAATTCTTCACCTCTTCAATAATTATCGATCCCAAGCAGTTGAAATTGAACGATCAGGATCACGTCCTGATAATTGATGACCTTCATAGCGAGAGTGGAAATAATGATTTGATAAAAAAAAATATATATATTTTCTCCCGGTCGTCACTTAACATTTGTTGTATCAGTGTAGTAGAAAACTTACTTTTAAGAGAAAGTATACTAGGAATTAATCTCTAAACGTAACGCCATTTGTTTTATTGAGGCAAAGGGATCACAGGCAGATATTCTGGAGCAAACGAGCCAAGAAATTTATTGAAGGTCACGGAAAGGCTCCCTGCAAAGGAAATTTGGCTACTTGCTCGTACGAGAGAAAGAGAGTGGTACCGTTCATGCTCTTTGAACCTGGATGGAAACAAGGAGAGAGTGAAGGATTTATAATAATTAGTGAATTAAATATCATTAAGTAATGCAAGGACATTGATTGTTTGTGGCATCTCATAGCGAGTTTAAATTCTTTATAACAGAGCCCTTTGCTCATTTTTTTTTCAGCTGAGTGTGAGCATTCAGACTCTGCAGCAGAAGAGAAGTTGTATGCTGAAGCTCAAGCTCAAGCTCCAGCTCCAGCTCAAACTCCTGTAAGTACAATTTACCTACTCTCTCTCTCTCTCTCTCTCTCATTCTTTCTCTCTCTCTCTCTCTCTCTCTCTCTCTCTCTCTCTCTCTCTCTCTCTCTCTCTCTCTCTCAAGCTCAAGCTCAGGATCAGGATCAGGATCAGGATCAAGCTCAAGCTCAGGATCAGGATCAAGCTCAAGCTCAAGCTCAAGCTCAAGCTCAGGATCAAGCTCAAGCTCTCAAGCTCAAGCTCAAGCTCAAGCTCAAGCTCAAGCTCAGGATCAGGATCAAGCTCAAGCTCAAGCTCAAGCTCAGGATCAGGATCAGGATCAGGATCAAGCTCAAGATCAAGATCAAGCTCCTGTAAGTACAATTTACCACAGTATTCTCTCTCTCTCTCTCTCTCTCTCTCTCTCTCTCTCTCTCTCTCTTAATTTATCTCGCTCTCTATCTGTTCACCTATCTTTCTCATTCTCTCTCTCTCTTTGTGACCCCCCTCTGTCTCTCATTTTCTCTCTCTCTCCGCCTCTCCCTCTCCCTCTCCCTCTCCCTCTCCCCCCTCTCTCTCTATCTCCTCCCTCCTTCTATCTCTATCTATCTTTCTCTTCATTCTTTATCTCTCTCTCATCCTCTCCCTCTCTCTCTATCTCTCTTTCTCTCTCCTTCTCTCTCTCTCTCTCATTCTTTACTCTCTAACTCATTCTCTCTCATTCGCCCCCCCTCTCTTTCTCTTTCTCCCTCCCTCTCTTCTTCATTCTTTCTCTTTCTCTCTCTCTCTCTCTCTATCTGTGTCTGTCTCTCTCTCTCTCTCTTTCTCTCTCCCTCTCTCCTTCATTCTCTCTCTCTCTCTCTCTCTCTCTCTCCCTCTCTCCTTTTTTTTTTTTTTTCTCTCTCTCTCCCTCTCTCCTTTCTCTCTCTCTCTCTCTCTCTCTCTCTCTCTCTCTCTCTCTCTCTCTCTCTCTCTCTCTCTCTCTCTCTCTCTCTCTCTCTCTCTCTCTCTCTCACTCTCTCTGTCTCTCTCTCTCTTTCTCTTTCTCTCTCTCCCTCCCTCCCTTTCTCTCTCTCTTTCTCTCTCTCTCTCACTCACTCACTCATTCTCTCTCTCTCTCTCTCTCTATGTGCCTCTCTTTCTTTCTCTCTCTCTCTATGTATATATATATATATATATATATGCCCCTCTCACTTACTCATTCTTTCTCTCTCTCTCTCTCTCTATGTGCCCCTCTGACTCACTTATTCTCTCTCTTTCTCTGTCTCGCTTATTCTCTCTCTCTCTTGCTCATTGTGTGTGTGTGCGCGAGCACGCGTGTGTGTGATGTTTTCACAAAAATGTGTTTAACAAAATTCTGTTACTTCTTGATTTCTTTACTGGGAGATGACGGTACACGTGGATGTGGTAATATATACTCGGTAACGAGTGGCTGGTTGGACGTCTTGCCAGGCGGGCGTGTTTCCTGGCGAGGTCACTCCAGACACCGACCGACGGCGCCATCACTCTCGAGAGTGGAGTCTAAGACAGACATCAGGGTTGACAGCTAGCGAAGAGGGAGAGAAGCTTAGGCTGGGATAGAGGAAGGGCCAGGTGGGGAAGCAGAAACAAGTTGGAGATAGAGAGACTTGGGGGAGGGGGGCGATACCCCGGGCTTGTTTGCTTGTTGTCTTTACGGCTTCTTAAGCATTCTATCAATGTGTTTGATTGGGTTGGAGGTGAGGCCCCTGGCAGCAGGTTAGAAGAGCCTTCTTGGGTCTTAATATTGCTGATATAGTTGGTTTGTTTTTCTTCTTTACTTTTTGTTGCCCTTTTCTTTATAAGTATCTACATTTTTTTATGTAGAATTATTTGTCTTTATATTACTATAAAGGTAGTTTTAGGTTTATGTACTAGTACATAGCTTAGTTGCCGCGGTGCAGAGGCTTGCGTGCGGTCAATGAGGAAGGAGGCTATACCAAGTACGTTCAACGAAGTCGGAGAGCTTCTTCTGAGACGCCAGACGAAGAATTGATCACCCGCCAATTCGCATTGCGCCATGAATTTGAACCATCAAAGATTACCGGCCGTTCCTGTTGAGTCAGCGGAATATCAAGGCTCAACCACATCATACAAGGCAGCCGAGAAGGACTGGCACAGAATAGCGCTGGATCGGCAACGATGGAAAGAATTGGGGAAGGTTTATGTCCAACTACGGACCCTTACAAACTGAGAAGAAGAAGAAGAAGAAGACATAGCTTAGTTAAGATATGTACGGCCTCTGTGTGAATGTCTGAGCATGTGTGCGCGCGTGGACATGGGTATGTATGGTATGCGGACGGGTAAGGGCATGAGCACGGGTGCACGCGCACGTAATAACACGTAATACGATGACACAATGTGCGAACAGCGAGACCAAATTAGGTCGCTAGCATAATCATGACCGCGGCCATGGAAATACGTGCGAATATGCACGTGTGGAGAAAGGTTGTAAATTTGTAAACTTTTTTTTTTCTTTATTATTATTATTTTTTCATTGTTACTTAGAGAGATTGTAGAGACCAGGACAGGTACGGGCATGGTCAAGAGAATAGGCATGACCGCGGGCATGAAGGATCATACGGACAGGCATGGATATGTGCGCGGATATGCACGTGCTAAGAGAGACTGTCAATATATATTTTATTTTTTATTATTTTTTAATGATACATTGGCACATGATACATTGACATACTACGTTAACATATGATACATTGACACAATATATTGATATATAATACATGACTGAATAGAGAAAACAGAGAGACCAAAACAATTGACAGTGACGCATAATACAATGCCATATATCTCATTGACACATAGTGCACTGACATATAATACCTTGACACATCATATGGTGACACTTGATACATTGCGACCTAACACATTGGCACATAATACATTGACATGTGATACATTGGCACAAATATATTGGTACATAGTACATTGACACATAATGCATTGACATATACATTGACAGAATAGAGAGAACAGAGACAGACAAAAACATAGAACATGGAACATGGAACAAGAACATATGAGCGACCTGAACATAGAACACAGAAGAAAGAATACAGACAAAAACATAGAACATGGAACAAGAACATATGAGCGACCTGAACATAGAACACAGAAGAAGGAATACAGACAAAAACATACAACATGGAACATGGAACAAGAACATATGAGCGACCTGAACATAGAACACAGAAGAAGAATACAGACAAAAACATACAACATAGAACATGGAACAAGAACATATGAGCGACCTGAACAGAACAGAAGAAGCAGACAAAAAGTATACAAATATATAATATGGAACATGAATATGATAATCGGTATTTTCTTTACAGTCAAATGTTCTTGTAAGTAAAGGGTCGGGTGGTCGTCTGATCGTTTTAGGCCGCACACCATCGGGGTCAGTGGTTGTGTTATGGTGCATTTTCATGATGTTTCAGTAGATGGGTCATTTGATTAACTGATGTTTCAGCAGGCGTGCGTAGATACGTGTGTTTAGTGGTTCGATGTTGTGTCTCTTGTGTAGCTCGCGTGAGGGTGTCATGTATGGGAGCCGATGTTTGTGGCCCAGCGCTAGGCTTTGTTCTGGACCGCCTTCGTGTTTATTGGGTGTGTTTTTGATCTTGTGTGTAGTGGCACTGGGGTGTATTCGAGTATGGGTCGGAGTGCTGTTTTGTAGAGTTGTAGTTTGGTTCGTGTTGTACATTGTGTGTGAAGCTGTGGAGTTTGGCGGGTGTGGTGTTTGCTTGTTTTATTCGTTGTTTTGCGTGTGTGGAAGGAAAGGGCCAAATAATGTGCCGTTGTTTGCGTTTGGCATGTCATACAGTTGATCGAAGTGTTTGTGGTATTCAGTTTTGCAATCCAGGTTGTTTGTAACTTGTGTTTGGGATGTCTCGGGCTTCCTCTCGAAAGTGTTAATGCGAGTGATGGCGCGTTCTGTGGATATTTTCATAGTGTTTTTTTTTTTTATTTGCTTGGATGTGTAATAAATTCCTTGCCATACAGATAAGCCATACATGGCCAGACATTCTCTCTTGATGGTTGCATAGTTTACCTCACGGTCAAGCAATTTCCTAATTGCATAGGCAAAGGGCATCTTACAACCATTCACATTTTGCAAGAGGACTGCTCCTATCCCTGTGTCACTGGCATCTGCACGAAGGTAAAATTTTTTAGACATATCTGGCAAGCAAAGTATTGGGTTAGACATGAAAGAACATTTTAAAGAATTGAAGCTGTCAGTCTGTTGCCGCTTCCAATCAAATTTGTTATTGCTGTACTTTTTCAACATTTCACTAAGTCCAAGTCTAAGACACAGAAGAAAAAGTAAAAAGAATATTCCATCTCACCCTAATCTCCCTTTCTGATACCTGGAATTCTGCTGAATATTTTTTTACCTCACCACACACCACTACATTCGTAAGTTTACAATTCAGAAACACTCTAACAGCTTCATGGACACTCGGGAATATCGCTTTGCATCTTCCTCTCGCGCACAGAAAGGAAATATTCGCACACATGGATGGTGGGGAAATGAAATGCGGCGCGACAACCCTAGACTTTATACTGTCGGAAGATAAGACTCACATATATGTATGTGTGTGTGTGTGTGTGTGCACATATATATATATATATATATATATATATATATATATATACATATATATATATATATATATATATATATATATGTGTTTTTTTTTTTTTTTTTTTTAATGAATATCCGCTACAGCATGACGTGGTTCTCAGGACAACAGTGGCAACTGTAAAAGAATTATTGTGGGTCGCACTAAGTCGTTCTACCGAATTATAATTGAATTCATTATTGATTTTAAGTCATCATAACACACTCGCATTATCAAGAATGTTCGTGAACAAAATTGCAAGATGAATTGATGTAAGAGTAAGAGAATATATGACGAGTTTATAGAAATACAGTGCTAATAATTACTCATTTTTACTTTCAATAAACTAATGGCGATAAGAGAATATTGTGGTGGAAACGTTGTCCAACCAAATTACTATGATTTCATTCATGTTATGCTGTTACACAATCGCAATGTCAAATGTGTTTGTCAACAGGAGCGTTGCACGAGTTAATGCAGAGTGAGAAGGCATGCATGAGTGAGTAAGATGTGTTCTTTTGAAGTTCGTATGGAATTATTCCCTCTAACAAGCAAATAAAATACATGACGTGAAATTAACATCTAATCCTAATACTTTCGTATTATTAGCTAGTAGAATAAAATCAATCTCGTAAATCATGAATAATTCGCACTATGCACATGCGAATAATCATATGAATAATGACAATAATGATGATCCGAGTCGGGATTATTTTGCGCAATAATCGACTTGTCGGATGGTTAGCTTGCAACATGTGCAAAACATCTTACTTGTAAACCTAACAAATGTGTTTTAATGAGACCTGCTACGCACAAATCACTTTCAACCGTTAAAGTTATAAGTTGGTTAGATACACAATCACTGAATGTTACAAGAAATGAAAAAGATAATCATGAACTTGATCCGTGTTACGTTGTGGGAATAAACGATAATGCTGCATGTTGAAGAAGAGTTTGGGTATAAACGAGTTCACGCGCGAGGTGCTATCGCTAGTCAAGATGTCGGTCATTGATATTTTATGGCGACATCTGCATGGACGGTTGTACTCGGAGACTTTCCCTTAAGCGATGGAAAAGCGAAGGGGGTTGTTTGCCAAAGAGATACTAACATAAGTGGGCGTAGACTTCAAACGAGTGAAATTGGAAGTGAGTCTGTAGGGCTAAACCTTAAACATGTACTGATATTAAGCGAAGGGAGGAGTCTAGAATACCTTTGGTCAGGTAAGTCATCCGTGCGATGTGGTCGTCACCTTCAAAGCACGCCTTCATGGGGCAGGGTTCATTTGAGGGAATAGACCCATTTCCAGATATATATATATATATATATATATATATATATATATATATATATATATGTATATATATATATATATATATATATATATATATATATATATATATATATATATATATATATATATATATATATATATGTATATATATATAAATAGGAGTGTAGTCTTAAAGGCATCAAGGGCATCGCGACTTCGGGCGACATTCAGCACTAAACACGCAGTGATTATGAAAGGAAGGATCACTGTCTGAAAAGCCGCTTTGTTTAACGGTGATTTCCACATCACGCAGGAAGCTGTCTGTCGGAATAGACGTCACATCAGATTTCGTTTATAGATTGAAGGTCTGACGTAGCTTGTATGTCGACATATTGGAGGAGGTTGTGTGGCTGGGTTGTAGTTGGTTTCTTAATTTTCGATCTTATTTTCTCAGTACATCGTATCATCTTTTACATTTGTATAATTGACTGAAGTTCTTTTCATAATGCTGGTAGGAGCGGCAGCAAGAAGGTCAGGAGAATTGGGAAGAGAGTTTGTTTTCAGAATGAAAGGTGGATGGGTTAGATGATGGCACTACGTCGTCATTCGTATCGTAATATCGCAGCAAGTGGATATAGCACTTTATCTTTAAAGGATGTACCAGAAAAAAAGAAAGATAGAGAGAGGGAAAGAAAGACGGAAAGAGAGAGAATGAGAGGGCGAGGGTAGGGGGAGGGAGGAGAGGCGGCCAGGAGGGAGGCCACACGAGCCGGCTCGACTAGGAACAAAATGGCGTCCTGCCTGGAAGTCGTTGAAGCCGCCGCTACTCTTAGTAAACAAAGGTTTTCTAGGATGTTACTCATGCTATAAATATTTTTGATATATGAAATGAAGGATGCTATTTCAAAGTTGTGTTTTTTCCTTGGTTTGTTCTTTGATTTTTTTTATCACACTTTTATTTCATTTTCTGCTCCTCCTCTCCTTCTTCCCTCCTCCCGTTCACCCTCCTTCATTCGCTCCCATCTCCCTCCCTCTCTCTTTTTCTTCTACCCCCTCTTCCTCCAGCATTCACTCTTCCCCTTCCCCTTCCCCTTCCCCTCCCATACCTTTTCTCCTTTTTCTCTCTATCTATCCTACCCTCTCTCCTACCCCTCCTCTTCCTCTTACCCCTACTCCTCTTCCCCTTCTCCCTCCCTTTTTCTCTTCTTCCTCCTACTCCTCTTTCTCCTTACTCCTTCGTCTCTTCTTTCCCCACCTTCTCTTCTTCCTCCTTCCTCCCCTTCTCTTCCTTCTCCTCCCTCCTGCCCCTCTATTCTTCCTCCACTTCATCCCCCTCCTCTTACTCCCTTCTCCTGCTTCATCCTCCCTCCTCCTCCTTCATCCTCCCCCTCCTCCCCACATTCCTCCATCTCCCCCCCCCCCCCTTCTTTCTAAACCTCCCCCCAATCCCACCTTCTCCGCCTTCTCTCTAACCTCATGCGCATGTATCATAAACATTGGCGTCTAAGAGTCGCTCGATATCATAACATTTTGATTCAGCCTCAAGCCGATTCCAGGCGTCATCGCTAATCGTCGAAGGAAAAGAGCGGGAGAGCGAAAAAAGGGGGGTAGAGAGAGAGAGAAAAGGAGAGAGAAGGGGAAAGGGAAAAGTTGTAGATGGCGGAAAAGAAGAGAAAGGGGGATAAGGAGCTATTGAGGGAAAGGAAGAAGCAACGGGAGAGGAAAAAAATGTATATGAGGAAAAGAAGAGAGGGGAATGAGTTAAGGGAGGGATTGAGGGAAAGATGCAGAAATTATAATATATTTCAGTCTGTCGGTTACGAAACCTCATCCTATCCTATACTTTCATAAATGAATAGAGCATACTTCAGCATTGCAAAGTTACAACAACCTGCTTATCGACACACCAAAACGGCATAAAAGGCCATATCCCCTACGCATATCCCTACCCCCGCCACTCGATGTCCCCCCATTTTCTCCATCTCCCCCTTCCCCTTGCCTCCGTCTACCCCCCTTTCCCCCACCTCCTCGGCACCTCCTCCTGTTCCCAGCGCTCAGTTGTTACCCCTCGATTAAACGCCCACACCTGACGAGATGTCAGCTAGCCCCGAAGGGCGCACGCAGAAGGAAAGTGCTGGAGATCGGACTGTCAGTACGAATTGATCACATCAGGTGAAGGGTCTAGAGTTGTGGCTGTGTTGTGTCGAATTAATGGGTATCACCCCCGCCCTCCTCCTTCCTCCTTCCCCTTCATCCGACCCTTTCTCCCCTCCCCCCCATCCTCTCCTTCACATCCGACCCCCTTCCCTCCCCCCCCCCCCTTCCCCCTTCACATCCGACCCCCTTCCCCTCCCCTCCCCCTTCCCCCTTCACATCCGACCCCGTCCCCTTCCCCCTTCACATCCGCCCCCGCCCCTTCCCCCTCCCCTCCCCCTTCACATCCGACCCCCTTCCCTCCCCTCCCCCTTCCCCCTTCACATCCGACCCCGTCCCCTTCCCCCTTCACATCCGACCCCTTCCCCTCCCCCTCCCCCTTCCCCCTTCACATCCGACCCCCTTCCCCTCCCCTCCCCCTTCCCCCTTCACATCCGACCCCGTCCCCTTCCCCTCCCCCTTCCCCCTTCACATCCGACCCCTTCCCCTCCCCCTCCCCCTTCCTCCTTCACATCCGAACCCCGTCCCAGATGCGGTGCAGCGTGTGACTGGTGTGATGGTGATTGAGCTGTTTGTTTGTATTCTATCGTTTTGCGTACGTGTTGATCGTGTTAATGCTGTTTGTGTGGCTGGGTTTCATGAAAGGACTGAACGTAAAGCATTGTGCAGTATTGCAACATCCTTTATAGAGGACGGCATTTTATCAGATATATTACGTAAACACAATAACTTTGCCTGTAATATATAAAATTACAAGGCCTTTCTAGAGTGATATAAAGGCACTACTATGTCTTATGTATAGCTTTGCCAAGGTCACAGTAATATCTGTTTCACTAACAATGTATGTCTTAGAATCTAACATGAACTGTAAAAAACATTTAGGCATTGTTCCTATGCCTATTCATGTGTATATGAATAAACTTATCAAAATCAAATCAGTCTCTCTTTCTCAATCTCTCTCTCTCTCTCTCTCTCTCTCTTTCTTTCTCTTTATTCACACTGTCCAAATATTGCTATTTAATAACTTTAAATCCGTTTCCCCTAAAGCCTCCCAAGTCTCCGGAGCCTCCGAAGGCTCCAGAGCCTCCGGAGGCCACTACTTCGGAGAGTGAGGTTGAGAAGGAAAGATGGCATCGAGTGAGTATCATTCTTATAATTTTCATCAACTCTTCTTCAATTTAGACTTGTTATTCTGGAATTAATGCTTTATAAAATATTAGCTTAGGGATCTTCTCATATCAGTGACAGGATTTTATAATAATTTTATATTACATCTATCTAAATAAAGGTAATTATACTGAAGATCCGTCATGCGGAAAGGCCCTATTACCCAATCGAGGATCTTCGCAGGAAGAACCGACCTGAGGTAAGCTACATGTTTTCATCAATATCATTATTGTTATTGTCACATTTAACCTAATCATTGTTTCTTTTCATAACTGAAAAAATAAGCAACAATTAAAGTTTTTTTTTTTTTTTTTTTTTTTTTTTTTTTAATAACATCGCTCGCTGATTTCACCGCCATTGTTTTCAGAACCTGGATTGAGGACCGCATGTCCTCCTTGATTCGACCCTCAACTTGACCATCTTATAGCGCGTTGAGGGATGACGACGATCGGTTTATAGCCGGTCGCGACGTTTCTGTCTTTGTATCTCCTTCTTCCTTAAACTTTCCTTTTGTATATTTGAATGTTTCGCTCCATCTCGCTTCCTTGTCAGCTATCTTCCCAAATTTAACCTGTTTGCTGGGTTAAACCCCGGCTCTTTCTCTCCCACTTCATCTTCTTTTTTCTCTATCCCTTTCCTCCCCCGCAGAGGGGCCGCCTTGTCGCGGTGCGGGGGCTTGAGCTCCTTCCTCGGCTGCACCGTCCTGCACCCGGCCAGTCTCTTCCTCCCGTTGAGGCGGCCTGTCCAGTGACGGATTCTCCGAGGAAGGATGACCAAATGGCCCCAACATTGTGTGAACCTATGTAGTTTGGCTAGTCTGATGTTAATTGTTTTATGGGTTGTTTTTCGACTGTGGATACACCCCATCTGTTGAGGGAGAGGCCGCGCTGCTACGTCAGTGTTTATGTTTGTGAACAGGCTATTATTGAGATACGGTGGGTTGATTTTTGCAATTGGTAGTTTGTGAACTTTTCCACTTCCTCTCGAATGTGTTTATGTGTGTGATGGCTGGCGCAGGACGTGGAGGCGCTGGTAAGGAGGTCGTACCCTGCGGCTGCGGAAGAGATGATCGTGGTACTGGCCCGCGATTTCTTTGTTGACGCTTTGCCGGACCAGCAACTGCAAATCTACGTCAAGCAGGTACACCCTGAGGACCTGCAGGTGGCATTGGCGAGGGCCTTGGAGTTCGAGGCCTTCCTGAAGGGAACCAGTGGCCAAGAGCCGGCCGCCCAGAACTGCCGTGATCTCTGGGGCCGGAAAGTGAAAATGAAGGCAGTGTCGAGGAGGGTGAGCCCGTACAGATTCCACGGCTCGTGTTGGGGCTGTGGTGAGAAAGGGCACAGATGCAGTCGGTGTCCGACGGAGCGGAGAATGCGTCCCCTCAACCGGCTGGATTATGATGCCTTCTAGCAGTGCTGCAAGGACTGTGGCAGGTCTGGTCACCACCCAAGTGCCTGCCCCAAGGCTAAGGATGTGGTGCAGGGGGCCGAAACCCAGCCGTCTTCGGTTCCTGGGCCCCGACTTGTGTAAGCTGCCGTCGAACAACCAGCACGATGCAGGTGGAGGGCTCAGTAGATGGGAAGCCATGACGCCTGACAGTGGACACTGGGGTAGAGAAGACCCTAGTGCGGCCTGATATGTTGGTCACTACGCGACTTCCGGACGTACCACAGACTTCGTGGTGTTACGGGACATTGTGAGCAGCTCAAGGGGCCAGTGGAGGCTCGTATCGGCGTGGGCAGCGCGGTGCAGCGGCTGCCGGTGTATGTCGCTGATCAGACAGAGCCATGCTGCTGGGCCTTGACTACCTGACGAGAGAGGGCGGCGTGTGTCGACCTGGATCGCTTCGCCGACGCACGGTGATGACGTGTCCTTGCTTCCGGAGGTTGGCTGTGCAGAGATAGTTACGGCTGAGCGACTGCATCTTGCCCCAGGACAGAGCCTAGGATCCGGTGTCGACTGTCGAGAGAGATGCATGGAGTGGAAGGCATAGTGGAGCCCATTGAAAACCTGCAGCTGGCTGACGGCATAGCGGTCAGGCGAAGTCTTGTTGGAGCCAAGGATGAGGACGTGGCAGACGCTGACCAAGATGAGGACGAGCATTTGGACGGAGAGGGTGATGCAACAGATCCGCTGCCCACACCACTGCAGCTACCCCTTGTACGAGCAGTTTCAGCGGGCAAACCATCAAACTGTCCGCTCCCGGCGCCAATGGAGGGCAGTGGATCGAGGTCTTCCGTCACTGCCAAACGCATGAGGTAAGGTGCAGGCAGATCCACTGACTACCACGTTATTAGTACACCATGTCCACACCGAGTACTAGTGCATATTGGTCACGACAAGAATAGTGCAATCTTCTTTCGAACTATGGCGTGAACCAAGGTGATCGTACCGTAATGAACCACTCGCTCAAAACAACAGCTGGCGTCCGACTGTCCTCCAACCACCACAGACAGCTGTGTGGACACCTACGTGGGCATAGTCTGCAGACTTTGCCCTGCCAGGCACAGCTCGACCGTGTGGACGTGGCTTAAGAGAAATAATGATAAGGATGATAATGATAAGTTCGACAAAATTAATGATAA
>BOPN01006726.1:45000-50000 GCA_017312705.2 Penaeus japonicus
AGGGATAAGAATACGCAAGACTGAGAGATGGGGAAATTCCGAATATAAAAGGGGGTTGGGATATGACGAGGGTGGAAATATGATGGGGGTTGGGATATGACGAGGGTGGGAGTATGATGGGGGTTGGAATATGATGAGGGTGGGAATATGATGGGCGGGGAGTATGATGAGAGTGGGAATATGATGAAGTTAGGAATATGGTTGAGGACGATATGATGAGGGTGGTAATATGATGGGGTTAGTAGTATGATGTGGGTGGGAATATGACAAGAGTAAGAATATGATGAGGGTGGGAGTATGATGGGTTTAAATAAGATGGATCACAATATGATGCAAAACAGTATATCAACCGGTTAAGAAAGTGTGACGTAGTTAGTATGAAATAAGTCTGAGGAATGCACGAAAATATGATAAGGGTTTGCATACGTTCGATGTTGAAATACGGCAAAGAAATGCAACATAGTAAGGGCGTTGATATGATACAATCAGGCGTCCGAGGGGATTTAGAATATGAAAGGGAGGGAAACGTGAATGAAGGGGTGATACATGAGGGGAGCGAGAGGGTGGAGAGGAGAGGGGAGGGAGGGAGGGGAAGGAGGGGAGGGAGGAGAGGAGAGGGAGGGAGGGAGGGAGGGAGGGAGGGAGAGGGGCGAGGGGGAGAGAGGGGAGCGAGAGGAGAGAGGAGAGGGAAAGAGGGGAGGGGGTAGGGGAGGGAGGAGGGAGGGGAAGGAGGGAAGGGAGGGAGGGGAAGGAGGGAAGGGAGGGAGGGGAAGGAGGGGAGGGAGAGAGCGAGAGGGGCTAGGGGGAGAGAGGGAGAGGGGGAAGGAGGGAGGGAGGGAAGGATGGGGGGGAGGATATTATCCCCTTCTCGTAAAACCTTTCTCTTCCCTGGGATTACATGTTCGTGGGGAATATAGAATTTATTGACTTATAGCCTCGTTGACACTCAGGTGTGCGTTCTCTCTCTCGCTCTCTCTCTCTCTCGCTCTCTCTCTCTCTCTCTCTCTCTCTCTCTCTCTCTCTCTCTCTCTCTCTCTCTCTCTCTCTCTCTCTCTCTCTCTCTCTCTCTCTCTCTCTCTCTCTCTCTCTCTCTCTCGCTCTCTCGCTCTCTCGCTCTCTCTCTCTCTCTCTCTCTCTCTCTCTCTCTCTCTCTCTCTCTCTCTCTCTCTCTCTCTCTCTCGCTCTCTCTCTCGCTCTCTCTCTCTCTCGCTCTCTCTCTCTCTCTCTCTCTCTCTCTCTCTCTCTCTCTCTCTCTCTCTCTCTCTCTCTCTCTCTCTCTCTCTCTCTCTCTCTCTCTCTCTCTCTCTCTCTCTCTCTCTCTCTCACCCTCTCTCTCTCTCTCTCTCTCTCTCTCTCTCTCTCTCTCTCTCTCTCTCTCTCTCTCTCTCTCTCTCTCTCTCTCTCTCTCTCTCTCTCTCTCTCTCTCTCTCTCTCTCTCTCTCTCTCTCTCTCTCACTTTCTCTCTCTCTCTCTCTCTCTCTCTCTCTCTCTCTCTCTCTCTCTCTCTCTCTCTCTCTCTCTCTCTCTCTCTCTCTCTCTCTCTCTCTCTCTCTCTCTCTCTCTCTCTCTCTCTCTCTCTCTCTTCATTTTATATGAATGTCTGTATCTATGCGCGCGCCCGTGTGTGTGTGTGTGTGTGTGTGTGTGTGTGTGTGTGTGTGTGTGTGTGTGTGTGTGTGTGTGTGTGTGTGTGTGTGTGTGTGTGTGTGTGTGTGTGTGTGTGTGTGTGTGTGTGTGTGACATTATATCTGTCTTTACATGTTCGTATGAATGATAATGCTCCTGTGTTTCTTGCATGTATACGTATGAATGTGTGTGTGTGACTGCTAGATATCAATAAAGTACCAGAAATAACCCTCTCTGTGCTCCCGCTCCTTGTATAACATCACCTTCAAATATTTCTTATTTTTTTCTTTCTCCGTCTTCCCTCTCCTGCCAAACCGAAGTCGCGGCTTCTCTCGACTGTGAACCGGAAATACTTGATGACGATGCACACATACAGCTTAGTCCCCTTGCCTTTCCTCCCTCTACTGCCTCCTCCCTCCTCCTCCCTCTTCCCTCCTCTGCCTCATCCACTCTCTTCCCTCTCCCTCCTCTCCTCATCCCCTTCAACCTACCTCCTCTTCCTCTTCCTCCTCTTTCTCTTCCTCCTTGCTCCTCCCTCCTCTGCCTCGTCCACTCTCTTCCATATCCCTCCCTTCCTTATCCCCTTTCATCTTACCTCCTCTTCCTCTTCCTTCTCCTCTTCCTCTTCCTTCTCCTCTTCCTCCCTCTTCCTTCTCCCTCTGCTTCTCTCCCTTCCCCCTTCCTTCCTCCTCTATTCCCTCTGTCGATTCCACCCCCGCACCCTCATCCCCCTCCTCCCTCCCCCCCCTTTTTCTTCTTCCTTCTTCTTTCCCCGTTTCTTATTCCTCCTCATTATCCTCTTTCCCCCCTCTCCTTTGTATATTCCATTCCTCCTTCGCCCTTCCCCCTCCGCATTCCTCCCCCTCTTTCGGCCCAATCCTTCCTCCCTCCCTTCCTCTTCATTTAATGTCCTAACCCCACCCCTACCCCCCACACCCATCCTCCCTTCATCCCTACCCTCCCTCCCTCCCTCCCTCCCGCCCTCCCTCCCTCCCCCCTTCCTCCCATCCTCCCTCCCTTCCCCCTTCCCTCCCTCCCCACCTTCCCCCTTCACCCCCCCCCCTCCCCTACCTCCTCCCAAACCTTCACAAGCCTCGCCTCTGTAATTGGTCCCCTTGTTGCCTGGTACGCGCACGCACACACGCACGCACACACGCACACACACACATTCAAATTAGTTCTCTTCCCGTGTTGTGATTCGGAGGAGGAAAAACAAGACACCATCGCCAATATATATATATCGTTGAGTAATTTTCTGGTACGATATATTTAAGCCTATAGTGGAGGAGAGAGAGAGAGAGAGAGAGAGAGAGAGAGAGAGAGAGAGAGAGAGAGAGAGAGAGAAAGAAAGAAAGAAAGAGTGGGGGAGGAGAAGAGGGAGAGAGAGAGAGAGAGAGAGAGAGAGTTGGGGGGGAGGGGGAGAAGAGGGAGAGTGAGAAGGAGAGAGAGAAAGAAGGATGGAGGGAGAGGGAGAGGGAGATTGAGAGAGGGAGGGAGCGTGAGAAAGAAAGAAAGAAAGAGACAAACAGATTAACTGAGTGGCAGACAGACAGACAGACAGACAGACAGACAGACAGACAAACAGACAGACAGACAGACAGACAGACAGACAGACAGATATAAAGTGAGAGGGAAAAGAGCAGAGACAGGAGAGGGAGAAGTTAATAATATATGCTAAAGAGAATATAATACTGACCAAACATACAAATAAATTAAAATCACAGTCGAACAAAAAAACAAGAGATAGGCAAAAAATCATAATAATAATAAGTAACCAAACAGACAAAGAAACAAAAAAAGACTAAACAAACAGCCAAACATTCAACCATGCAAACAAACAAACAAACAACCATAGAAAGCAAACAAAGAAATCAACACATAAACAAAGAAACTAACAAACCGACAAACAACCAAACAAGCAAAATTAGACGCTACACGACCGCGGATCGACATCGAGCTAACCACTCGACATGATTGATACATCTCTAATCCGTTTGAAGAGAGGGGGGTGGGGGAAGGGGTAGGTGAGAGGGGGGGGGTGTTAGGTGGGAGGAAGGGGGAGGAGGAGCGAGGGGGAGGGGGGAGATGGTGGGAGGGAGAGTGAGAGGCAGAAGCAGGAAGCGATGAGAGAAAGGGGTGGATGAGGTGAGGGAGTGGGAGGGAGGGAAGGAGGGAGGGAGGGAGGATGGGAGGGAGGGAGGGAGGGAAGGAAATGGTGAGAGAAAGGGGATTGGTGAGGTGAAGGAGTGGGAAGGAGGGAGGGATGGGGTAGGAGGGAGGGTGGTAGGAAGGGAGAGAGGGAGAAAGGGAGGGAGGGAAATGGGGAGAGAAAGGGGGTGGATGAGGTGAGGGAGTGGGAGGGGATAGGAGGGAGGGAGGGAAATGGTGAGAGAAAGGGGATGCGTGACGTAATGGAGGGGGAAAGGGAAGGAAGAGAATGGCAGAGTATAGGAGTGAGAAAGAAAAAGAAAGAAAGAAAGAAAGAAAGAAAGAGAGAGAGAGATTTAGAGACAGGTAGACAGATAGAAAGATAGAGAGAAAGGGAAATAGATTGAATAAGAAAGAAAAACGAGAAAGAGGCAAATCAAAATTAAAAAGAAAGAGAAAAAAAACATTGAAAGTTGCTGTTGTTGTTGTTGTTGATGGTATTAAAATAACCTTTTGTTGTTGTTGTTGTTGTTTTTTTTCATAATGCCAACCGTGTCTGTAATGATGATATAAATGCTGATATGGATAATTATGATACTAATTACAGTGATAATAATGACGATGGTGTTGATTTTTGGAGAAGAGGGACATTTTGCAAAATTATAATGATAACAATGTTAATTATGATAATAAGGATGATGATTGTGATAACAATGATAATGATATGGATGATGATGATAACAATAATAATAACGGTGATGATGATGATAATGTAGTAATAATAATGTTGGTAGTAATAATGATAACGTTGATAATAATGATGTTAATAATGATGATACTATTAATGATGATAACAATAATGATGATAATGATAATGATTATAATAATGGGATGATAATGATAACGATAATAATGATAATAATGATAACAACAATGATTATGAAAATAATAATTCATGATAATGATTACTTTGATCATTATTATTATTATTATGACAATAATACTTGTTTGAAGAAGAAATAAAAAAGAAGAAAGGAAGGAGAAAAAGAACGAGAAGAAACAGAAGAAGAAGGAAAGAAAGAAACGCGTGGTGAGTCACCGCTTGTGACAGTTACCACCCCGGCATCCATCTCGGAAGTCATATATATATATATATATATATATATATATATATATAGAGAGAGAGAGAGAGAGAGAGAGAGAGAGAGAGAGAGAGAGAGAGAGAG
>BOPN01006726.1:55000-57500 GCA_017312705.2 Penaeus japonicus
ACAAAAATAAAAGGACAAAAAAAAAACAAGACTGGAGAATAAGAAAAAAAAAAAAAAAAGAAAAAAAAAAAAAAAAAGGAAAATGAAAGAAACCAAAAGACAAAGAAAAAAAAAGTAAAAAATCATATTGAACTTCATCATCTGACAATTTCTAGACGATGATAAGGCTTCATCTCATCACCATAGCCTCATCCTGGCAGTTTGCGACGAGTCCATAAGCCACGAGGGGGAATAATCAGCCTTGGTACTATTACAGGGAGCCTAATGAAGACGGATGGTTCTGGTCTAACCCTAACCTTTCGTGTTATTCTATTTTTCTCTTCTCTTCTTTTTTTTCTTTTTTTTTCTTTTGCGGGAGGCCAAATTACTATCCCTGTGTTATAAGAGGGATATTCGTCCGGTTGATTCTGGAGGGTGTGTGTTTTTTGTTTAGATTTGTTTCATTTTTTTGTATTTTCTCGTTCGCTCTTTCTTTCTCTCTCTTTCTTTCTTCCTTCCTTCTTCCTCTCCCCCTGCCATCCCTCCCTCCATCCCATCCCTCTCGTCCCCCCTTCCCCCTCCCCCTCCCTCTCCCTCTCCCCCTCCTTCCGTAGAGTTTTATTGCAAAGAAAAGGTGACGTATGGAACCTTCCTCCTCCGCCCTCTTCCCATTTCTGGGCCCCGTCCATAACTATCTATTATAAGGGTCAACGAAGCGTAACTCAGCTTATAGAGATAATCCTTATTCCCTCTTTTCCCTCTTTGTTTTTGTATCTTTTCGTTTTTTTTTTTTTTTTTTTTTTTTTACGCCCGATTCTTTCCTTTTTTTATCTTCTTCCCTGTTTATTTTTTTCCGTTTCTTCGCCTCTTTTTTCGTAAAGATCAAAGGGAAATGCGGCTTACAGTTTTAGATATGATGATTATCATTTAATTATCTGATTAGTGAAACAATTAACGAAAAAAATAAGCCATGATTATTGTAATTTCTCATAATTGTACTTTATGCAGTCTGGTTTGCTAATAGATTTTTTTTCTTGTCTGTTTTTGTATTCCTCCCATCCTCCTCCTCTTCCTCCTCTTCCTCTTCCTCCATCTTCTCCTCCTCCTCTTCCTCCTCTTCCTCTTCCTCCATCTTCTCCTCCTCCTTCTCCTCCTCTTCTTCCTCCTCCTCCCCTATTCTTGTTCTGCCTTATTCTTATTCCTCCCTCCATTCACCTTTTCCTCCTCCTTTCCGGCCTCCTCTCTTCCTCCACCACCCATTTCACTTGCTAGAAAAGGCAAGCTCCGCCATCTTTGAACCCCACTTCTTAGTACATCTCCCGCTGACATTTGACGGATTATTTTCTTGAGTTTTAGCATCTTCGAGACGGTACAAAGGGATGGGGGTAGGGAGGAAGAGAGGGAGGGAGGGGGGTCGGTAGTCGAGAGGGTCCAGAGGATGGGGGGTTGAGAGCAAGAAGGAGTAAGAGGGAGGGAGGGAGGGGGGGAGATGAATAGGTCACCGAAGACTCCTAAGGAACGGCAGGTTACATGTATCTGCTTTGTGTTTAGGATAAAGGGTATATTCGTAAAGCGGGAAGCTGCTTATCATGGTTGGAATGTCAGAGGGACGTGTAGGAGGGAGATAAGAGAGAGAGAGAGAGATGGAGAGAAGGGGAGAGAAAGCTAAAGGTGAAAGAAGGAAAGTTAAGAAGAGAAGAGAGATTGTGGGATTGAGAGACAGAGGGGGGGCAGGAAAGAAATGTGATTGAAGATTAATAGAGAGAAAGAAATAGATCATAAACAGTACAAAACAACATTCAAGGACAAAAAAACTAACAGACAACAAAGAAAAGCATAAAAAAAATGCAGTACAAAAACATAAAAGGAAGAAAATAACAAAGAAAGGATAAAGAATAATAGAACGATAAAATTAAGATAAAAGCATAAAGACCAGGAAAAAAGATAATCCGACGAACATTCGACAATAAAGGTAAAAATAACAACAACAATAACAAAAACATGTTAGAAGAGAAATAAAGAACAAAAACAATATGAATACTTATGACCTGCATCTTTTGGCTCTATTGCAATTGCATAGAACGGAAGTGAGAGATTTTGCATTTTTCCCGTTCTTAAAATTGCAGCAGGAGATTGCGGGCGTCATTGTGTTAATTGCCGAATGGGCGTGGCTGCGAGGAGGGAGCGGCGTGGGCGTGGCGCGTCTGGCTTGGATTTGGTCTTTATCTCGACACGCGGGAGGAGGGGAGAGGGGGAGATAGAGAGGAGGAGGAGACGGGAGAGAGTGAGGGGGAGGGGGAGGGGAGAGGGGGAGATAGAGAGGAGGAGGAGACGGGAGAGAGTGAGGGGGAGGAGGAGGGGGAGGGGAGAGGGTAAGAATGCAGATGAGGAAGTGAGAGAGAGAAACAAGAAAAAAAAGAACAGAGAGAAAGACCGAGAAAGATAAAAATCAAATAACAGAAACACGGAGAAAGAGAGAGACGGAGACAAACAAATCAGAAAGAGGAAACAAAAAAAAAAA
>BOPN01006726.1:62500-67500 GCA_017312705.2 Penaeus japonicus
CACCTCCCCAACGCAGGGTCTGTGTTGGCACTTAAATTTCACCGCAGACCATAAGGGGCATTCTGTCCCCTGCCCTCTGGCGTAGCTTCCCCTCCCTCCCTCCCTCCTACCTCTCTCTCGTACTTTTTCCCCTTCCTCCCTCTCCCCTTACCTCCCTCCCAGCCTCCCTCCCATCTTCCCTCCCTCCCTGCCTCTCCTCTCTCGTACGTTTCCCCTTTCCTCTTCCCTCTCTTCCCCTCCGTTCCCCTCCCCTTCACTTACCCAGAAGCGCACTTAGTACCCATACACACTGCTGGGGGGAGGAGGGGGCGCGCGCGCGCGCGTGTGTGTGTGTGTGAGAGAGAGAGAGTGAGAAAAGAAAAAGAGAGAGAGTGAGAGAGAGAGTGAGTGAGAAAAGAGAAAGAGAGAGACAGAGAGAGAAAGAGACAGAGACAGAGACAGAGAGAGAGAGAAAGAAATCTACTTCCTCTCCCTCACTCTCTTTCCCTCCTTTATGTCCGCCTCATTACCTCATTAGAGGTCAATGGCTTATAAACTCACCTCATAAATCTTCTACCATATTTTAAAATTTACTTTTCATTGCTATTTTTCGTTCCTCTACCGACTTGAATCTATTTTCTATTTCTTTTCTCTCTCTCTCTCTCTCTCTCTCTCTCTCTCTCTCTCTCTCTCTCTCTCTCTCTCTCTCTCTCTCTCTCTCTCTCTCTCTCTCTCTCTCTCTCTCTCTCTCTCTCTCTCTCTCTCTCTCTCTCTCTCTCTCTCTCTCTCCTTCTCTCTCTTTCTCTCTTTCTCTCTCTCTCCCTCACTCACTCCCTCCCTCCTTCCCTCCTTCTCTCTCTCTATATCTCTCTCTCTACCCATCTATCTATCTATCTATCTATCAATCTATCAATCTATCTATGTATCTATTTCTTTTCTTCTCTCTTCTCTTCTTTCCTCTTCTCTTCTCTTCTCTTCTCTTCTCTTCTCTCCTCTTCTCTCCTCTTCTCTCCTCTCTTCTCTTCTCTTCTCTTCTCTTCTCTCTCCTCTTCTCTCCTCTTCTCTCTTCTCTTCTCTTCTCTTCTCTTCTCTCTTAGGTTCAGTGGAATTTCCCATAAATGCGTTGAATGCTTTACGGAGTGCAATATTCGCATACTTTCGATGTTGCAAACTTATTCTGTGTTAGCACTATCATCATTGCTGATGTTTGCCTTATACATACGTACATACATGTAACCTCATCAACCTCATCACTACCACATCACCACAGTTATCATCACCATTTTCCTCACCGCATCACCATCATCACATTCATCATCACAAGATCACCATTGTCATTACCCTCATCATCACCAAATCTCAACATTATCCTATATTATTTTGTGTGTCCATCATTACATCATCACAATTATCATCACCCTCGTCAGCACCATATCCCCGTCACCCTCGTCATCACCATACCCCCGTCACCCTCGTCATCACCCACATCACCACCACATCACCACCACATCACCACCACATCACCACAATCTCTCCCTTATCCTACATTACCCTGTATCCATTTATCTTCTGCGCCGCCATTAACCGATTTGCAATTCCGCTTCCTCGCCGCCACATCTCGTTGAAATCAGATCCAATTATCTTATCATTAGCATTTTGGGGGAGAGGGGGAATGGGGGAGAGGGGGAATGGGGGAGGGGAGGGGGAGGGGGAGGGGGAGAGGGAGAGGGACGGGGAGGGGGAGAGGGAGAGGGAGAGGGAGAGGGAGAGGGAGGGGGAGAGGGAGAGGGAGAGAGGGAGAGGGAAGGGGAAGGGGAGGGGGAGAGGGAGAGGGAGAGGGACGGGGAGGGGGAGGGGGGAGGGGAAGGGGAAGGGGAAGGGGAAGGGGAAGGAGGAGGGGAAGGGGAAGGGGAAGGGAGGGGCGGGGAGGGGAAGGGAGAGAGAGAGAGAGAGAGAGAGATGAAAGAAAGGGATGAGAGAGAGAGAGAGAGAAAGAAAGAAAAACAAAAAAAAAGAAAGAAAAAGAGGAGAGAAACTACAGGAGAGGGAAAAAAAGACAGAGAGAGACACAGATAAATAAGGGAGTGAGACGGCGGCGGCAGACGGTGACAAAGCGAAAAGAAAAAATGCTTTCCTTCTATTCTCTATCCTCTATCCTTCACTTTTTCACGTCCCAAGGGAGGAATGGACTTATCTCCTATCCCTCTTAACGTATACATTTCGCTCTTACTTTTTTTCTCTCTTTTTTATCTTTTTTTTTCCCTTTGTAGTCCAAGAAAAGGCGAAGGGAGGGGAGTTTATAGGAGGAGGAGGAGGAGGAGGAGGAGGAGGAGGAGGAGGAGGAGGAGGAGGGGGGGGGAGAAGGAGGAGGAGGAGGAGGAGGAGAAGGAGGAGGAGGAGGAGAAGAAGGAGGAGGAGGAGGAGGAGGAGGAGGAGGGAAGGAGGGAGAATAATAGGGGGGGGGGGAGAGAGAGAGAGAAACACCCCCGTGAGAGACAACACGGTTTCGCCCTCTCGAGTCAGCGGCTATAATAGCAGCCGCACGGCCGGGTCTCACTCTTACTCTCTCCTCCTTTCGAGAGTAAGAGGAAACATCCACAATAGAATATCATTAGCTAAGGGTTTGCTTCTCATCCGCTGTACTCCCCTAGCTCTCTCGTTCTCTCCTTTATTACTCCTTCCCTTCTTTTTCTTTCCTTGCTTTATCTCTTCCTTCCTTGCTTCCTCCCTTCCTTGCATCCTTCTATCTCTCCTCACTCTCTCCCTCTCTTCCTCCTTCCTCCTTCTCACCTTTCCTTCTTTCCTTCCTTTTTTTCTTTCTTTCTTTCCTTCCTCTCTCCCTCCATTCCTTCCTCCCTCAATCCTTTCCTCCTTCAATCCCTTTCTCCCTCCCTCCCTCCCTTTCACCATCTATTCCTCCCTCTCTCCCTCCCTATTTCCCTTCCTTCCTCCCTCCCTACCTTCCTCCCTCCCTACCTCCCTCCCTCCCTACCTCCCTCCTTCCCTCCCTCCCTACCTCCCTCCCTACCTACCTACCTCCCTACCTCCCTCCCTCCCTACCTCCCTCCCTCCCTCCCTCCCTCCTTCTCTCCCTCCCTCCCTTCCTCCCTCCCTACCTCCCTCCCTTCCTTCCGTCCTTCTTTCCTTCCTATCTCTCTTATCTCCATCCCTTCTCTTACTCCTTCCTTCCCCCTCTTTCTCTCCCTCACTCTCTCTCTCTCTCTCTCTCTCTCTCTCTCTCTCTCTATATATATATATATATATATATATATATATATATATATATATATATATATATATATATATATATATATATATATATATATATATGTATATATATATATATATATATATATATATATATCCCTATCTCTCTCTCTCTCTCTCTATCTCTCTCTCTCTCTCTCTCTCTCTCTCTCTCTCTCTCTCTCTCTCTCTCTCTCTCTCTCTCTCTCTCTCCCTCTCTCTCTGGTTCTCTGGCTTTCTCACTCGCGCTCTCTCGCTCACTTCCTCTCTCTCTCTCTCTCTCTCTCTCTCTCTCTCTCTCTCTCTCTCTCTCTCTCTCTCTCTCTCTCTCTCTTCTGCTGAACCTTAAACCACCAAAGAAAAAGAAAAAGAAAAAAAACTTAAGCTTACCATGCGGAGAGAAATAAACGGTTTCCAAGTTGTACCAACAAGTCCAACATTTTTCCTTGTATCTTATCATCATCATTATAACTTTACATCAGACTTTAGTGTGTGGAAAAAGTTTAACAAAATAGATATTTAAAAATATATATACATATATATTTTAGCGAAGGAAATTTTAAGGTTTAAGGTCACTCGATGAAGGCCGGGTGCACGCGAGCCCGGCAGACAAAATGGTCGACATTTATAGTGGCATTAAATGGGAGTGGCGACCAAATGGACTATTGGTGACGGCAGTCGTAATTATAAAGAGAGAAATCACGTGAAGTTACTTTTAGGGGCAATAACTGTGAGACGACTGTGATTTTTTTTAGGGGGGAGGGGGGGGGGAAGGGGGCGTTAATGGTTGTAACTTGACGGTAGAAATAATTGTCATTACCAACATCATCAGCAGCAGCAGTAGCAGCATCTCTTAATTGATGGTAGTATTATTGTAGTTGTTATCATTATTATTATTATCATTACTATCATCACTATTATGATTGTTACTATTATCATTATTATTATTGTTATAATTACCATTATTGTCAGTAGTAGTAGTAGCAGTATCGTTATCATTATCATTATCATTATCATTATCATCATTATCATCATCATCACAATCATCACCATTTTTATTATCATTATCATGACTATCAATTTTTTATTGTTATCATTTTTATGATAGTTATTATTATTTATCATCGATTCAGTATCAGATAATGATAATGATATTGTTAATGATTACAATAACAGCAAGAATAACGATTATCATAATCATAATATCTATAATGTTAATGGTAATGGTGATGATAATGATAAATAATAATGATAGTTTTTATGAAAATGATAATAATTATAGTAATGATTACAATGGTAATATAGATAACGATGAAGATAGAACATATAAGATGATATATTATCAAAATTTTAATGATGATAACAATGAAAATAATTATATTAGTTAAGGATAGAAACAGTGTCAGTAATGATAATAGTTGTCATAATGAAGATTATAATGAAACTAACAATCAGAAGAGGACAATGAAATGACACTGATAATGAAATAGCAATAAAAAGGACAACATCAGTGCTAATCCTAAGAAAAGTAACGACAATAACGAAAACAACAATAAAGATGATAAAAGTAATAATAATAATGATACCAATAATGACAGAAATAAGGATAAGCTTAAAGACACCTAACAGAAAAAAATACAAAGAGAAGAAAAAGTCAACCTTCCTCCAGGAGTAAGGTGAACGTCCAGGTCAGCTAAGGTCACGAGTCTACAGTTCGCACCACAAACACGCCAGTAAACAAGTCGGAGTAACTCTACGGACGTTCCCGCCTCGTT
>BOPN01006727.1:0-2500 GCA_017312705.2 Penaeus japonicus
AGAGAGCGAGGGAGGAGGAGGAGGAGAGAGAGCGAGGGAGGAGGAGGAGGAGGAGGAGGAGAGAGCGAGGGAGGAGGAGGAGGAGAGAGCCAGGGAGGAGGAGGAGAAGAAGGCGAGGGAAGAAGAGGAGGAGAGAACGAGGGAGGAGGAGGAGGAGAGAGTGAGGGAGGAGGAGGAGAGAGCGAGGGAGGAGGAGGAGAAGAAGGCGAGGGAGTTGGAGGAGGAGAGGGCGAGAAAGGAGGAGGAGTAGGAGAAGGCGAAGGAGGAGAAGGCGAGGGAGGAGGTGGAGGAGGAGAATTTTACGCATTGTTTTGATTCTGAAAACCAATGCTGTATGAAACCTATGAAATAGGATAAAAATACATAGGAAATGTTGTATTTTTATTAATATTAATATATGTAGTACATGATTTCCGTTTTACATTCAATTGAATATCCTATGAATTATGAAATGTATAGAAATATATGAAAAATAATGAATTACATGAGAATTATTGTCTATGCATCCTTATTACCTAAAGATAATATCAGCATTACATGTGTACAAGTGTATGTAACTCAAGAGAGACGTCTGGTGGCGCAATGGATAGCGCGCCGGCCTCGCATCCCCGTGGTCGGCAGATCGAGCCCCTGGCGGTGACTGGTAAAGCTAGACACTGCGTTGGGTAAGCGCAAAGCTCAGAGCGAGTCAACACTCGTCGGCACATTCTCTCACGAGTCAGCACACGCTGACACAGGCGGGCTCGCCTCAGTGCATATAAGCCCGGCAAAGCATCTGTTCCACAAATATGGCTTATCCTTAACTCGAGAATACCTCGAGATAGCAGATGAGGGATGTGGGTGGAGCTGGTGCATTGAGTATGGGTAGACAACCTATGATAACCAACCAATCAATGGTCAGCAGCAACCTAGGGGATACTATAGGCACAAAAATTAAGCGAAAGTGGTTTTATAAAATTTCTGAAGGGTAGCATGAAAATATGCCACCAATAGGGAAGGGGTGCTTAAGGTAATAAGTTATAACCTCTCTCTCGCCCCAGCTCTGGTATATCCTCAATAGTTGAGAGCCTAGATATACTAGAAATGATGCTATGTCAAATACTAATCAACATAAAGTTACAGCAGTTTGTTCTTGGAAATCTAAGGGAGCTACTGGTCACTAATGGCCTTACACCTGCACTGCTTGGTAATCTTTTATTTACTTCTTACTCATTCAATCACCCTCCTTGCCACATCCTGAATTAATCTCTTTCATTTTAATATCATATAAGAGTTATATTACTCTTCTAATCTAGCAGGGATAATCAACCCACTAGACAACCACAATACCTATAACTCAATAATAAAAAATCATTGCTTTTGGCCTCCCATGTTTTCTTGTAGATTCCAAAAATATACATGACTGCATCAATAGTACGATGTTGAAACATGAATGCCTCAGACTATTGTTCAATACATACACATTTATTAACACTAAGAATGTAAACTTCAAAATAATATATATGTGAGCTACCTCAACAACTTCCAATAGACACAAGAACCAATGGCAAGGAATGAAGACAAAATTATTGTATACATACAATGCCAATGATTTCTTGCTTTGCCTATATCAATAATGGTGGATTATAATAAATTAACATATATATAGCTAAGGGTTGATCCAAACCAAACTCAACTCGGCTTTACACTTTTAATATCGACTTGTAAAACTTACATAAAGTATAAATACGGTATACTGATCGTCAATGAACTATGCTGATTATAAAGAATAGCGTTATTTCTTGAAGAAATCTTTTACCCTTGTTCTTCCCTCATACTCTGTCTTTTTCTTCTTTGGTTTACATTCCTTATGTTTCATTGAATGTTCTTCTGTTACAATGGCAATCTTTGGGGCAGAACCATCAGGAGGATCAAATATTATATAAATAGTCAAATTACAACCAATGCATACAGTAGAGAGAAGGAAAGTGTTGACATTTACAGTAAATCTTGAAGGACACAGTTCAGTGTAACACATTGGACACTCCTCTATTGCACGGCGGACAACAAGGTAGTACCCATCTGATGGAGTCTCTAGGAATGTCTTTTCAACATCCTTACTTGCCTTTGAACTATTTCTGGCTTTGGACCGTTTTTCAGCTTTTGATTTTGTCTTGAGACTCTTTAGTGTTTTGTGAGAATTTGAACTGCTTAGTGATTCAGATATGTCAGAAGAACTCTTACCTTTTGAAGCATTCTTACTAACTGAACTTTCACTAACAGTAGCAATGTTGGCTTTCGGATATAATAAACTACCAGTAATATTGTTGCCTCCACTAGATTCACTGGACGAAGGCGAAATTTCCCTTGTCACCAATGGAGAATCATGGGCAACTTCATATTCAACTGCCTCATTTAAATGTTCAAGATTATATGATTGAGAAAGTACTAAATCACCATCTCCATTTACAAGTGAAGGTGAAGGCAAGTTAGAAGATTCATGTTCGTATGTTGGAACAGT
>BOPN01006727.1:12500-15000 GCA_017312705.2 Penaeus japonicus
TCTAAGAATGGGTGGGGGAAGGGGAGAGGGAGGGGGGTCTACTCCATTTGAGTATCCGATTCCCACTCTTCTTTCCAAACTTTGCTTTACTTTGCTTCTTAGTCAAGTCGACTGTTTTGCGATATGAAACACAGGCACAAAACGAAGGAAAATACATATTTTTTTTCTCTGCTACTGATTTTTTTTCTCAAATAGGTTATTGCAGTTGAGTTTGTGGATCCTTTGCATTGTACCTTTGATAAAAATAAACACGTGTGATCATAATTATTTATTATTACAGAGAAAATTTAGCAATTCAGTAAAATAAAATATTCAACAGAGAGAGAGAGAGAGAGGGGGGGGGGGGGGAAGTCATCTCAAGCACCTCGATAAAGCTTATCAATAATTTTAATTTAGCGGCTGCCTGCGTTATCAAGTCTTCCTCTCCAGCTAACATGAACTTTCGGAGGTATGGTCTTACAGAATCGTATGTTTAAGAATTATATACATCTGTGAGAATATATGTATGTTTGTTTGTTAGGGCGTGTATATGGATGTTTATTAGTGTGAGTATGTATATGTTTGTGTCTATGCAAATATGTGTTTGTGTGTCTGTGCAAATGTATGTGTGAGTGAGTGTTTAGATGCAAACATGTGTGCGTGTTTTTTTTACATAAACACCCACAAAAACACACGATCAAACACACACAAAAAAAAAAAAACGCACGAATTTTCCTGTCCGTATCCGTATGTAAAACGCAATTGGTGATACTTACATGATTTACGCTATGCTGCCTATTTTTTCTTCCAAAACGTGGTTATATTCTGACGAAGGATCTTAAGGTGCTTAACAGTATATATAATAATATGATAAGATAATGATAAAATAAGACCTATTTGGATCTTTGTAGTGTGTCTGAATGGCTCTGGTGAATATGTATGATATTTCATGTAACGTCCATATCAATAAAACTTTATTTTCATATCCTAAGTCCAAAGCCTGAAAACCTGACGATTAATTTCTCTTCATCTC
Source organism: Penaeus japonicus (assembly GCA_017312705.2). Classification (NCBI taxonomy): domain Eukaryota; kingdom Metazoa; phylum Arthropoda; class Malacostraca; order Decapoda; family Penaeidae; genus Penaeus; species Penaeus japonicus. The sequence goes on from BOPN01006727.1 coordinate 13,513, forward strand.
ATCTTCTATCGTAATATCTATAGTGCATCGTGCAATAGAGTTCCAGCCATAGAATCAGAAGAATTGGAAACCGCATTATTTACACGCGAACCCTTGCAATAGAGGCAACACAGCTGGCGCGGAACCTGCTTCCTCTTGGGTAACCACCTGCTGAGCTGAGAATCCACCTCGCATATTAACTCATTATCCTAAATGCTATTAACTATTAACTCATTCCCCTTAATGCTCCCGCTTTTTTCTCTTGCTCAAAGCTCATTCCCTCCCATCCTTATCTTCTTTATTCCCGTTGTTCTTTTTAATTTTTGCTTTGGAGTAAGTGACGTGCTCTAAAAAAATATCCAAAAATCGGACAAATGTCACCAGAACATTGCGCTGTAAACGATGCTATTCAAAGATTTCTATAGAACTGTCATCCTGAGAGAAGTAATAAGCTTTACATTATAACGTGAATATAATCTGAACGCATTAAAAAAGAAGAAAAAGAAAAAGAAAGAAAGAAAGAAAAAAAAACAGGACTTTACCATCGACCGTGCTATGGGAAGGAAATAAAACTCCAGTGATAAAGTGAAATACTTGTTTATATGATTATTAATAAATCTCTTCTCATACCAATCCAACGTAAATAATAGATAAAATAAATGATTAAATAATAGCACTACTAGCGTACACTAAACCAGTATTACTACATACACTGACCTCAATCCGGGGGGCGTGGCGCTTTGTCAGGTCAGGTGAGCCCTTAATTAAGGAGCTATCAATCGAGGGCATATATTCGTCTACTCACCACACTCCACGATCTATTTTCTCCACGTACTGTGTTTTCCATATCACACGGACGCGCACACTTCAATCTGTTCAAGGATTTGTGAACAAGAGGAGCGTCGCTGACCAATATCGTTTAACTAATTTCCAAGAGGAACATAGGCTATACATATTCCCAGGGAGGAAGAGGAGGAGGAGAGGGCGAGGGAGGAAGAGGAGGAGAGGGGGCGGGGAGGGAGGAGGGGAGGGAGGGAGAGAGCAAGGGAGGAGGGAGGGCAGGAGAGAGCGACGGAGGAGGAGGAGATAGAGCGGGAGTGGGAGGAGGAGGAGAGAGCAAGGGAGGAGGAGGAGGAGAGGGCGAGGGAGGAGGAGGAGGAGAGAGCGAGGGAGGAGGAGGAGGAGGAGAGAGAGAGGAGGAGGAGGAGGAGAGGGCGAGGGAGGAGGAGGAGGAGAGATCGAGAGAGGAGGAGGAGGAGGAGGAGAAGGCGAGGAGGAGAGAGAGAGAGCGAGGGAGGAGGAGGAGGAGAGAGCGAGGGAAGAGGAGGAGGATAGACTGAGAGAGGAAGAGGAGGAGGAGGAGAAGAGAGCGAGGGAGGAGGTGGAGGAGGAGGAGGAGAGAGCAAGGGAGGAGGAGGAGAAGAGAGCGAGGGAGGAGGAGGAGGAGGAGGAGGAGAAGGCGAGGGAGGAGGAGGAGGAGAGAGCGAGGGAGGAGGAGGAGGAGGAGAG
>BOPN01006727.1:27500-42500 GCA_017312705.2 Penaeus japonicus
GCACATAAATGCTTCAAACAACCTTTGACTTTCTTTCCGACAAGAAACTGTTCCAACATACGAACATGAATCTTCTAACTTGCCTTCACCTTCACTTGTAAATGGAGATGGTGATTTAGTACTTTCTCAATCATATAATCTTGAACATTTAAATGAGGCAGTTGAATATGAAGTTGCCCGTGATTCTCCATTGGTGACAAGGGAAATTTCGCCTTCGTCCGATGAATCTAGTGGAGGCAACAATATTACTGGTAGTTTAATGTCTTCTTAGTGATACTGTTAGTGAAAGTTTTAAAACTCCTCCAGGGAAAAGAGATAAACAGAGTAAAAGTGATTCAAATATTCAGGAGCCAAGACCACCGTCAAGAAGCAGCGATTGATAGTGTTGAAAAGCACCGTGAAAGAAGTGTACACCAGGAATTGGAAGCAGGCCAAGCATTAAAAGCTCGAGTTAGACTGGATACTGTTTTTGAGAAGGAAAATTATAGCAACTGTAGCTTGCAGAAGAAAGGAACATTATCCAAGGGTGTGACAACTACTTCGAAAGGTCCAGGAAAAAGAAGGAAATTGTCGCTTGGAAAGAATTCCAAATCACTGAAATGTTATACCTGTGGAGTGTTTGTGAAAGATGCACATTTCGAAGAGCATTTATTTTTTGGGGAGAGTGAGTGCACTCAGTGCAACTTGAAGATAATTAATTGCCAAACTTTTGTGGAAAATCGGATAGATTGCTTAATGAAACTCATTATGTTCACATACTTTAAGATTTACCAAGAGCCTTTCATTTATATATCTAACAGGTTAGTGCAAGAATTACCATTTGAATGGGACACTTCAAGAAGATTAGCCTCATATATTTCTTCTTTACAAAAGTTGAAAATGATTGACCCTTGGAAAGGGGCAATCATCACTAATCAGAAATTTTCTGGATGGGAAACCACTCTCCACGTAAGTGAAGCTTCTGAAGAGTGCATAAATGCTTCAGAAACAACAACTGGCTTTATTTCGACAAGAAACTGTTCCAACATACGAACATGAATCTTCTAACTTGCCTTCACCTTCACTTGTAAATGGAGATGGTGATTTAGTACTTTCTCAATCATATAATCTTGAACATTTTAATGGAGCAGTTGAATATGAAGTTGCCCGTGATTCTCCATTGGTGACAAGAAATTTCATATCGTCCAGTGAATCTAGTGGAGGCAACAATATTACTGGGAGTTTATTATATCCGAAAGCCAACATTGCTACTGTTAGTGAAAGTTCAGTTAGTAAGAATGCTTCAAAAGGTAAGAGTTCTTCTGACATATCTGAATCACTAAGCAGTTCAAATTCTCACAAAACACTAAAGAGTCTCAAGACAAAATCAAAAGCTGAAAACCGATCCAAAGCCAGAAATAGTTCAAAGGCAAGTAAGGATGTTGAAAAGACATTCCTAGAGACTCCACCAGATGGGTACTACCTTGTTGTCCGCCGTGCAATAGAGGAGTGTCCAATGTGTTACACTGAACTGTGTCCTTCAAGATTTACTGTGAATGTCAACACTTTCCTTCTCTCTACTGTATGCATTGGTTGTAATTTGACTATTTATATAATATTTGATCCTCCTGATGGTTCTGCCCCAAAGATTGCCATTGTAACAGAAGAACATTCAATGAAACATAAGGAATGTAAACCAAAGAAGAAAAAGACAGAGTATGAGGGAAGAACAAGGGTAAAAGATTTCTTCAAGAAATAACCTATTTTTTATAATCAGCATAGTTTATTGACGATCAGTATACCGTATATATACTTTATGTAAGTTTTACAAGTCGATATTAAAAGTGTAAAGCCGAGTTGAGTTTGGTTTGGATCAGCCCTTAGCTATATATATGTTAATTTATTATAATCCACCATTATTGATATAGGCAAAGCAAGAAATCATTGGCATTGTATGTATACAATAATTTTGTCTTCATTCCTTGTCATTGGTTCTTGTTGTTGAGGTAGCTCACATATATATTATTTTGAAGTTTACATTCTTAGTGTTAATAAATGTGTATGTATTGAACAATAGTCTGAGGTATTCATGTTTCAACATCGTACTATTGATGCAGTCATGTATATTTTTGGAATCTACAAGAAAACATAGGCCAAAAGCAATTTTTTTTTTTTTATTGAGTTACAGGTATTGTGGTTATCTAGTGGATTGATTATCCCTGCTGAAATAGAAGAGTAATATAACTCTTCTATGATTAATTCAGGATGTGGCAAGGAGAGTGATTGAATGAGTAAGAAGTAAATAAAAGACTACCAAGCAGTGCAGGTGTAAGGCCATAAGTGACCAGTAGCTCCCTTAGATTTCCAAGAACAAACTGCTGTAACTTTATGTTGATTAGTATGTGACATAGCATCATTTCTAGTATATCTAGGCTCTCAACTATTGAGGATATACCAGAGCTGGGGCGAGAGAGAGGTTATAACTTATTACCTTGAGCACCCCTTCCCTATTGGTGGCATATTTTCATGCTACCCTTCAGAAATTTTATAAAACCACTTTCGCTTATCTTTTGTGCCTATAGTATCCCCTAGGTTGCTGCTGACCATGGATTGATTGGTTATCATAGGTTGTCTACCCACACTCAATGCACCAGCTCCACCCACATCCCTCATCTGCTATCTCGAGGTATTCTCGAGTTAAGGATAAGCCATATTTGTGGAACAGATGCTTTGCCGGGCTTATATGCACTGAGGCGAGCCCGCCTGTGTCAGCGTGTGCTGACTCGTGAGAGAATGTGCCGACGAGTGTTGACTCGTTCTGAGCTTGGCGCTTACCCAATGCAGTGCCTAGCTTTACCAGTCATCGCCAGGGGCTCGATCTGCCGACCACGGGGATGCGAGGCCGGCGCGCTATCCATTGCATTACCAGACGGCTCTCTTGAGTTACATACACTTGTACACATATAATGCTGATATTATCTTTAGGTAATAAGGATGCATAGACAATAATTCTCAAGTAATTCTTTATTTTTCATATATCTCTATACATTTCATAATTCATAGGATATTCAATTGAATGTAAAACGAAAATCATGTACTATGTATATTAATATTAATAAAAATACAACATTTCCTATGTATTTTTATCCTATTTCATAGGTTTCATACAGCATTGGTTTTCAGAATCAAAACAATGTATAAAATTATCCAATATATATATATATTTATTTATTTATCTATATGTATATATTGTGTGCTTGGTCACCAGAAAAACACCAGGCTTGTCGTAATCAATTTCTTTCAACCTGAAATTAATGTATAAAGTAACAAACAAACAAACAAAAAAATTCAATCAAATAAATCTACATTGCTTCAGTCCTATGTACTATTAATATACAATAACATAAGATAACAAGAGGAAAACGTAATGCCATATTTATTGTAAAACAAATTTTTCTTGAAAATACTAAAATATGAAGCAATCAAAACATAACATGAAATCAGACATTATAGATGAGTAAACAAAACTTTACTTACAACATTGCCTCATACCTGTTTAACGTATATGACTGCACTTGCTAGTACAACTTCTAATCAAACATATCTTAACGGAAACAATGATATAAATATGATTAACTAAATGCCTTTCTTTATCACCATACTCTCAATGTATACAAGTTGGAAAACTTAAACATAGCCAAATACAAAATTCCTGCTTGTTATGATTTAATGGAAACGCAGCAGTACACCACAAAGCGTGCGACAGCGTGAAGAGTGAACTGCTGGAGGAGGTGCAGACACTGAAAGGTGAGGTTCAGCGCCTGAGGGAGGAGGTGAAGGCAGAAAGGCAGCGTCACGAGGTAATAACGTCGCAAGCAGAGAAGGCAGACGAGGTTCTGGCAGCAGATGCCAGAGTGTCAGATTTACTGGGGTCTGCCTGGGATCCGTGGCAGGGAACCCCTGGGCCTCGCAGCGTCGTGTCGTAGCTGGTGGCCGCTGCAGGAGGCTGGGGACCTATCGGAACCGCTACCTTGGGTACAGGTGGCGGAAAACTTGGACCAGGTCAATCAGCCTCACTGCTTCCCTCACCCCCTCCCTCCCCTCTGGGCATGTTAGTTCACGGCACACATTCACCACCCTGAAGCCCCTCGGTTTCCAGACATTCTGTGAGGCATAAACTAGCGGAGTACGACGGGAAGGTGGCCTGGGAGGCATATGTCACCCAATTGTCACTCCTTGGCTTCTGCCCAGGGCTGGAGCCAAGAAGAGAAGGCACTGCAGCTGGTGACAGTGCTACAGGGCCCTGCGGTGGAAGTGTTGAGCCATCTGCTGCCCCCCCAACACGCCTCTTATACCAGCGTGGCAGAAGCTTTGAAACGCCGTTTCGGGCATCACCACCAGGCCAAGGTATATCGGGCCCGCTTGAAGAAGCAGACTCGTGAGCGTGGCGAGACACTGTCCCAGCTGGCACAGGACATGGAGGCGCTGGTAAGGAGGTCGTACCCTGCAGCTCTGGAAGAGTTGATCGTGGTACTGGCCTGCGATTTCTTTGTTGACGCTTTGCAGGACCAGCAGCTGCAAATCTACGTCAAGCAGGCACACCCCGAGGACCTGCAGGTGGCGCTGGTGAGGGCCTTAGAGTTCGAGGCCTTCATGAAAGCAACCAGTGGCCTAGAGCCAGCCGTCCAGAACCGCCGTGACCTATGGGGCCGGAAAGTGAAAATGAAGGCAGTGTCAAGGAGGGTGAGCCCGTATAGATTCCATGGCTCGTGTTGGGGCTCTGGTGAGAAAGGGCATAGATGCAGTTGGTGTCCGACGGAGCGGAGAGTGCATCCCCTCAACCGGCTGGATTCTGATGCCCTCCAGTAGTGCTACAAGGACTGTGGCAGGTCTGGTAACCACCTGAGTGCCTGCCCCAAGGCGAAGGATGTGGTGCAGGCAGAAAACACGGACAGGCTGGAGAAGGGGGCCGAAATCCAGCTGTCCTCAGTTCCTGGGCCCCAACTGTAAGCTGCCGTCGAACAACCAGCACATGCAGGTGGAGGCCTGGAGGGCTCAGTAGATGGGAAACAATGCCGCCTGACAGTGGACGCTGAGGCTGAGAAGACCCTAGTGCGGCTTGATATGTTGGCCACTACGCAACTTCCAGACATACCACAGAGACTATGTGGCATCACAGGGTATTGTGTGCAGCCAAGGAGCCAGTGGAGGCTCGTATTGGCATGGGCAGCGCAGTGCAGCGGCTGCCTGTGTATGTCGCCAATCTGGATGAGCCATGCTTGCTGGGCCATGACTACCTGACGCAGAGTAAGGCGTGTGTCGTCCTTGGACGGAAGCTGGTGAGGGTGCAGGGTGAAGATGTGTTACTTCCGGAGGTTGGCTATGTAGAGGTAGTTACGGCTGAGCAACTGCACCTTGCCCGAAGGACAGAGTCTAGGATCTGGTGTCAACTGTCGAGAGAGATGCATGGAGTGGAAAGCATGGTGGAGCCCATTGAAAAGCTGCAGCTGGCTGACGGCATAGCAGTCGGGCGAAGTCTTATTGGAGCCGGGGATGAGGACGTGGCAGACACTGACCAAGATGAAGACGAGCATATGGACGGTGAGGGTAATGTGACAGAACCGCTGCCCACACCACTTTGACAACCCCGGCGAGAGCGAAGAAAGCCACGCTGAATGAAAGATTTTTGTGTTTCTGAGAACTGATTTACCATTACGGTCACTTTTGTTTGAAAGAATTTTGTTTCTGAGGACTGATTTTCTTTGTTTTCTGTTGTTTATTTCATGTTTGGGTATGTCAGAGCAGACGGGTCGTCTGCTTGATAGGGGGGGATAGCGCAACTGTCTGGGCAAGAGGAGCGAGGCCAGGACAGACGCAGTTTGGTGCTGCTCCTGGGAAGACCTCCATTACTCACATTATTATCTTTTTCTCTTAAGTTGGGAAAATATGCAGATCTTATTACACCGGCTCTATTCCTTCGGTTCACACGATTAATCGAATTTCTGTTTACATATTCAACAACCATTGGAACATGTACTTTTCTTTTGTACTATTTATTATCTTTATTCTTACACCCCGGAACTGTTTATCTTTTATAAATGACACGAAATTCTTACTCCTAATCTCTGCCTTTGCCTCGGATAGTTGTTTTTGTTTTATGATAAGCAGTTTTGGTATCTAATTTCTGAATATTTCTGTCAGGGAGCACTTCTCGCCAAAGCTATCGGAGGGAACCATAATTTCAGGGAAAAGATTTGTAATTACTTAATTTTCACGCAGGGCCGGCCCTATGGTTGATGGTGCCCTGAGGAAGCAGATGTTTAGTTTGCGTTGCCCTATTATAAGCTGTATATGCAGTGTGATGTACTGGTTTCCCCCCTGTTTTGTGCCTATAGAAAAGTGTATGGGTAAAGAACTAGTGTAAATAAAGGATAGTCTGTTATTGTGTGTTTATTTCATGCCTTGCCTCGCCACGTGGCGTTTCCTCTCGTGGTATTCTGGGACACTGTGGTGTTCGGTGCCTCTTGGAGCTGTTCTGTGTTCACGACCCTGTGGTTAGCACGCCATCTGTCTAGCCTGCCTCGTGTTGGTAGCAAATATACAAGGCGGCCGGCGTAACAATATGTATGTATGTATATATATATATATATATATATATATATATATATATATATATATATATATATATATATGTGTGTGTGTGTGTGTGTGTATATATATATATATATATATATATATATATATATATATATATATATATATATATATATATATATATACATTTATATCTATATATACATATATATAAATATAAATATATACATATATATCATCATCATCAGCCTGTATCAATCCACTGCAGGACGTAGGCCTCTCTCAATCTTTTCCAGTCATTCCGGTCCTGTGTCCTCTGACTCCAGCCCATCCCCGCTATTTCATCCCGCCATCTAGTCATTGGTCTTGCCCTGGGTCTATTTGTGTCGTGTATTACCCATTCTGTTGTTCTCTTTGTCCACCTCCCCTGCAATAAGGAACCGCCTTGTCATGATGCGGGGGCTTGAACTCCTTCCTCGAAAGAGCCCGTTTTAGAATTGGCCAGTCTCTCCCTCCCATTGAGGTGGCCTCTAGCGGTTGATTCTCTGAGGAAGGACGACTAAGCGTTCCTAGGTGCTGATCTAGTAGGTGGGATCACACCCCCCCTGGTCCTCCCCCCAGGGGGGCACACACCTGCCCACGTGTTTGCCATGCGTGGCGCCCCTGTGCGCTGGGAGACGGGAGTCCTGGAGGTTGAGCGATGCCATGTATGAGTATGCCCTGTGGCTAGCAACACACCTCTTTGGTCCTCTATTCCAGCAAAACGGGTGGCCTGATCTCGGCTTGATTAGGTCAATCGGCTGGTCTCTCTTTCGAGCTAGGCTAGGGTCAAGCAGCTCCTGTCTTGCAGGCAATCGCATGTATTTGCGAATGCCATCAATGCGAGGCAGGGGTTGCGTATATCCTCCCACCACCCCTGTGGCTTCTGAGCATGGTCTCAGTGCACAGCTTCCCCTTGTTGGACTCCGTGGTGGGTGGGGGCGTGGGAGGATGAATTGAACACTCATTTCTTATGGCAACTTTCTGTAAAAACCCTGACTGACCCCCACGTTGACGAACCTGGCATGAAGATGACCAAGGCTGTCACCTTGGAACCTTTAAGGTCCTTGCGACAAAAGTAAAGCCAAAGGCTCTGGCGTCGGTTCAGAGAAAGCCTACCCAAGAGCCTCGGGCTGGACCCTCCAAACCAGCCCTTGGCACTGACAAGTCTCTGGCGTCGGTTCAGAAGACGAGTCAAAGTAAAAATGGAAGCCAGACAGGACCCTCCAACCCTGCTGGCCCCACTGCCAAAATTCCGGCGTCGGCTCTGAAGGCAGGTACAGCGCTGCTCGGCTGGCTACAGACTCGGAGGGCGAGTCTGTAGCCCCGAGTCGGTTCCCCCAGTTTAGGGTTCCCCCTAAACCGGAAGGATTCGACAACGCTTATCAGATGGTACGGGCTCTGGAAACCCAGAGACAGTGCCGTCTGACGATTAGAATTGCCAAAGACAAAGGCATGATAGTTCATCCCCTAAGACCAGTCCACTCTCACCTTCCTCCAGGAGACTGACAAGCTCCAGGACGGACGGAAGGTGAGTTTGGCGGCCCTGACTTCTGATGAGAGGAAGTCCAAGATGGTGCTTCTTGGTTTCCCTCAGATGTATGACCTTGAGGTCATCACTGCCCATCCCAAGGTGGTGGGAGCTTCCTGACTTTCCAAAGAGAAGCACCCAACCAGGCAAGTCCTGGTCACCTTGAAGGGAGCCCCCAGTTGTGTCCTTGGACCTTGGTACTGGGGCTCCTACAACCTCAGGACGTATGTCCCTGATCCACTCCGTTGCTTCACGTGTCAGAAGTACGGACACCACCAGTCACTTGCTCTGCAAAGCCGAAGTGTGGTGTCTGTGTCAGCACACAGCACGGAGGTGTGCCTCAAAGCACACAAGGAGGTCAAGCGGGACACTACTGCCAAGTGTCCCAACTGCCACAAAGGTCACCATGCCTGGAGCCTTCTGGATGTTCCGTCAGGAAGGAAGAGGCTCTACGGCGACAAGAGGTCGTTGCAACGACCGGATTCTTGTTCCCGCCCTCCAGGCACTTACGTCTGGGGGCAGAACAAAGGGGTAAGGGCCTCCTAAGAGGAAGGAAGCACAGCCCAAAAACAAAACCACCACCGGACACCTCCAACACAAAGGAGTTTCCGGCCCTGGTGGGTGTTCCAAGACGGAAACAGACCCGGAAGGGGTCTGGGAACACACCAAAGGCCAACCCAAGAGCGGAGAGTCAAACTCTGTTTACGGAGAATGACTTGACGCTCCTGCTGACGGCAGTTGTCACAGTAGTTGCGTCAGCATTGGGACGGACCAGTGAAGAGACGGAGAAGGCAGTCGAGGTCGCCGTCACGGCAATGACCCAGACTGTCGCTGCCCTGAAGGAAAGGGATGTAAGGCCCAAAGCCTCTACACCCAATCCAATTCAGGGCGAGACCTCTCCCTACTAAATCCCCAGGGTGAGACTTGTCTCCCCACTCCAACCCGCGGCCAAGACCACACTGGCAGAGCCTGAACCCAAACCCCAAAGGGCGAGGAAGCCACGACCATCCAGAGTGAAGGTCAAGGCGACCAGGGGTTCTCCACCTCCCAGGAGACCCAGCCCTTCTAATGGCTCGACCTGTCCTGACGACAGTGACGAGTCCAGTGAGGAAATCACGATCAGTGAGGAACTCACCAAGGAGTTGTCAGACTCGAAATACCCGACGTTACCCACACTGGGGCGTCGAGACGAGACCGATTTCTCGGTGTCGACGTCATTGACGACGCAGACTTAATGGACTCAGATTAGCACAATGGTCTTCAATTCCGGGCGCATACTCGCAGTGGAATATCAACAGCTTTTCGGAGGAATGCCCTTCTCCACGCGATCGTGCGATCTCGGAACATTGACATTGCTCGCTCCAGGAGACTCTAACAGGGAGACACTGTTCGCTTCTCAGGATATCATCCCTTTGTGTTGCCCTCTAGCGAAGGCACCAGAGGTTTGATTACCCTTGTGAAGTCGAATATTCCCTGCCTCGATTGCCGATCCTGTGCAGTGTGGAGAAGGTGTTGAACTCCTAGCAGTTGAGATCCATATGGCTGGGGGTCCCCTCAAGCTGTACAATGTGTACAGCAGGCCAACCTGTAGGAGCTTAGATATTAGTGGAAGGCTCCAGCTGCTGCGGCACACGAGCCAATTCTCATAGGGGGAGACTTCACTGCCCACCACCTATCCTGGCCCCACGCGGAACCGGGATGCGGCAGGCTATCACATAGCCGCGGTGCTTGAGTCATGCCCCGAGATTGCTCTCCTCAACAACCAGGAGCCTACGCACGTTGGCGGGGGGTCCTTGACCTTACCTTTGTCACTGCGGCCTTGGTCGAGAGGATTCGTTGGTCTGTGGACAACACTGCCACGAGCGATCACTATGGGATAGTCACCACCATCTTGGATGCTGGCCCGGCCCCTGTGCCCCAGCACAATCCTCGATGGAAGGTGGACAGGGCCAACCTGAAAGCCGGTGGAGGCCCTGGCCAGGTGCCTCAGAACCAGTGACTCCTCACATAATGATAATGTGGATACACTTGAGGCAAGACTCAGTTAATGCCATAGACGAGGCAGCCTCAGAGACCATTCCCAAAACTCGTCCGTGGTCCAGGTGTTTTAAAGACGCCTGGTACTACAATGATGAGGTTAAGGAGGTCAACCACAGAATCAATATGTGCAGAAGACACTTCCGCAGACAGAGAACCCCTGAGAACCACGCTCTTTTGAGAGGCTCTCGTGGGATGCTCAGAAACTGCTAAGAGGGTAAAGCAGGAAAAGTGGCTGGAGTGGTGTGAGTCCTTTGGCCACCAAACCTCCCTTACAGAGCTGTGGAACCGCATCAGACGGGCCACAAATCGCTCAGCCCCCAGAATGACCCACCATGACCCGCGGTCGGAGGCAGAGAGACTGGCACTCGAGTTCTCTGCAAGAACAAGTAGCGCCGGTCTACCAGCAGAGTTGAGGGCATGCCAAGAGGAACTGCTTCCAGGCAGGCATGCCCTCATCAGAGAAAAGGCGGTCGAGCCTGATGATGCCGATGCCATGTTCTCTCTGAGGGAACTAAGGCGAACATATAAGACCAGTTCGCGGTCAGCCCCGGGTTGTGATGGGATCTCCTACCCCATCATTTCCCACCTAGGACTTGAAGGTGAGCTTGCACCTTTGCATCTTATCAACAGGTCCTGGGAGACTTCCTCACTACCACAGTGCTGGAAGAGGGCTGACATAGTTCCCATCCCTAAACCAAAGGAGCCGGGTCGGTACCGCCCCATCTCTCTACTCAGCTGTCTGGGAAAGACGGCAGAGAGAATGGTACTGAACCGGCTCCAATGGAAGCTGGGACCTCCACATGAACACCTACACGGGTTCACAAGGGGTAAGAGCACTGCTCAAGGTATAGCCACCTTACTGAGCACTGTCAGCATCACCAGATCTGTCATTGTTTTCCTGGACCTGGAGAAGGCCTTTGAACTGGCGAGCCCACTTGCCATTCAAGAGGTCCTGATCCGCAAAGGAATCAAGGGCAGACTGCTTGCCTGGATTGGTGACTACTTTCGGGACAGAACTGCCAGAGTGAAGTTCCAAGGTCACCTTTCCAGGCATCTACCCCTGGAGAATGGCACTCCACAAGGGGGGTCCTCAGCCCGGCTCTGTTTAACACCCTCATGTTAAGCATCCTCGACATTCCACTCCCAGCGGGGTGCAAGATCATCTCATATGCAGATGATTTGGCAATTATCTCTGTTGGGAGGAAGAATGAGAATTTAATCAGAAAGACCCAGCGTTGTCTGGATCTAATGTCTGAGGAATGCCGCAGAGTCGGGGTTTAAGATCTTCAGCAGCCAAATCGAAGGCAATGGCGCTGAAACAGGATGTCCGAGACCAAAGGCTGCGAGTCCAAGGGATAGAGCTAGAGTGGGTTAATGTCTTCCAATACCTGGGTGTATGGGTTGACAGTAAGCTTACTTTCCGCTCGGAGGTTCAATACCTCCTAGAACGGACCAAGGCAAGACTCTCTGTCATGAGAGCTCTGTCAGGCGCTTAGGGGCTGGGCACCGTGTACTAAGATCCTTCTATGTGCACGCTGTCCGTCCCATTGTGGACTACGCCTCCGTCGCCTCGATTACTGTCAAGCCTGGACTACGGCAAAGGCTTGACGTCATGCAAAACGATGCCGCCAGGATCATTCTGGGTGCTCCTATATGGGCTAAGGTTGCCAACCTCCTCTTGGAGGCCAACCTTTTCCCTCTGGACACCCGGATCGATCAGATGGCGGCTCAGTTTCTTGCCAAGGTCTTACAGTCCCCGTCGGACTCGCAGCTAAGACAAAAAGTGCAGCGTCGGTTTGCACAGAACCATGAACTCTTTGCCAACAACTCCTGGCTGTCTCATACAGCCAGGGTGTTGATACGCTTTGAGCTCAAGGAGACTCTGTTGGTCAAGGGAATGGACCCCCCCACCCTGACTATGCCACAGCCCCGCCGTGGGCAAGATCCTTGATAGAGTATTCTGTCATGAACCTGTCAAGGAGAAAGACCTTGTGTACTCTCCGTCTCTTTTGAAGGCTGAGGCGGAGAGGAACATTGCAGAAATCACTCCACCAGGTAGTAAAACCTACTTCACGGATGGTTCTGTAGACCCCATTTCCCACACTGCAGGCGCCGGCTTTGTTAAGGGACGTAGCACAAGCTATGGGTGTCCGACAATGCCTCCTCGCTCCAAGCAGAGGCTGTCGCTATTATGGGAGCCCTAGCCCATGCAGCCCAGACGGACGGGCATGTTGTCATACATACAGACTCTAGGACCGCCATTGACAGCCTGCAGCAAAGCACGCCCCTTGATAACGTTTACCTTCTGACCACGATTCTCACTATTGCTCAGAGAATCCTGGATCAGGGTAGACGCATTATCATCAACTGGATTCCAAGCCATGTTGGTATTAAAGGGAACGATGTAGCTGACAGGCTAGCGGAGGAAGGCAGGAAAAAACCCGAGAACTCTTTGTGGTGCATCCTAGCCGAGAACTGCTAAGGCGTAAATTGATGGCTGCAGGGCAGGTCGGTGCCCTGCAGCGCCACAGAGAGGAAGCGAGAACCTCCCCCCCGGCCAGCTGGTACTCAGACGCCACAGGCTATGAGTCGCTGATACTCTCTAACAGAATACCAAGGCGAGCCGAAGTCAGTCTTCACAGACTGAGATTAGGCTACCCCAGGTGTGGCAATCATACCCACCATTGGGCATGATGAGCGACGCTGCAGCCATTGTGGCGCGCCGGACGCCAATTTAGAGCACTATCTGATGGAATGCGAGCACACTTGCTTCCTCAGGCAGGGCCCAGAGACGACAGCCGCCGTTGCAGGCGGCTATGCCTATTAGCTTCCCCCTGTGGCAACTGGAGCGCCCTTCAGGCAATCCAACCGCCACGGTAAGCATTCAGTTATGATGATCAGATGAGTCAGCACTTATAGCTGGCAGAGGCCGGGCCGCCTCGTGCATATAGCCCGGGCGAAGGAAAGCCTTCGCAAATCTCTCTGAACTGAACTGAATGACATCAACAATAATTTCCGAAATCAGCACTAACACTAATGATAATAATGATGATGATAGCACTAATGGTAATAATAATAATCATAATAATAAGAATAAGGATAATAGCAAATAATACTGATGCCAGTTTTTTACTGATCAGAATAATATTATGTGGACCCAATTCTACAGGTTATCTTATGGTTTTCCAAGAAACATCCTACTTTACTGATACAGTAGCCTTAAAAATGTACAGCTTTTTATTTGACATTTCCAGGAATATCTATCTCCTTACCTGGATATCTTGGTCCAATTCTTTAGAACTGTGACAGGTTCCCCTGTGTTCAAATTGATTTGAGATGGGAGTACCGTCCTTGAATAGACGCGGTGTGTGTACTGTTCTTGAATAGATCCACACACACATACATATATATGTATATGTGTGTGTGTGTGTGTACACACACACACACTCACACACACCACACACACACACACACACACACACACACAAATATATATATATATATATATATATATATATATATATATATATATACCAACTAAATATGAAGTAAAGTCATCGAACTCTATTGACCAACATTTAAGTTAAGATTGGGTGTTTTCTTAATATAGAAAAAAAGATTTTTCTTTCGTATGAATTAAAATATTTACGAATTAATCTAGTGTTATTCCAATGTTTATTAGAGCTTATACATTTAACGATGATGAATCAAATAATCAAAAGCTTGATAACATTCTTAAATATTTTATGAAATTGGGTTATCCTCTATTTTTCTTAGATTAAGCCCATTCAATTGCTGATTGCAACATTTCTCATAATGAGAGGCAGAGAACATATTAAGGTAATTGTACTCGGTTAAATTGGCAAAGTATACAGGCTCAGAGTAGTTGCCCGAAAGGTTTATAATACTGCAATGGCCGATTATAATACACATCTGCGAGAGGTTCTGGTTAGTCACATAAGTGATGGTTTGCAGTGAAATCCTTTGATTGGTATTAAATCTGCCAAGTCCCCTCTTCGTGATTTTTTTTTTTTTTAATTCGCAGAGTATTCAAAATATTTGACTTCTTTCCGATTTTTTTTTAAAGAAGATCGCTGACCAACTGGCTCCTAAATTGGCTGTTGTGTGACTCTTGAAGTCCCGAAGAAATGCAAACATCACTCCCATTGAAAAGGAGTTACTGCTTCAACTTTACCATCGAAATATCGCTCTGTATACAAAGCACTATATATTTTTTTTTTTGCTGTCTTGTGCTGTTGTAATTAACTCCAGTGCAACATTTTTAGTTAACCATGAGGCCCTCCTTAATAAGGGCCAATGGCAATGATAATGGTTTAATTTATAATTTTTAGATTTTAAGAAATCTAACCGTGTCCAACCTTGTTGTTTTTTCTGACTATACCCCTCTTGTTTCTGGTGTCCCCTAGGGTAATGTATTGGGACCCTCATTTTTACCTCTGACATGGGCAACAGTCTTGCACATCTATTGCACAAAAATTGGGCCTACTTTACAAATGTTATAAATCTTACGCCTGTGACTCTACTGTCCTGAGATCCTTTTGTTCTTTTATTCTGCCACATTTTGGCTACTGTCCGGGTTCATTGTGACAAATGGATAAAGGGTATAATTGAGACTGAATAGTTCCATCTCTTGTGTTGTGGAACTATTCAGTCTCATTTATACCCTTTTATCCTGACCGTATCAAGTTGCTTGGTAGGACATTCAACTTAACTGATAATTTAGACCATCGACGTCAGTTTGGCTCCTTATCAGTCATGCATAAAATGTAAGGTTGTAAAGGTTGAGCATCCTTTAT
>BOPN01006727.1:47500-50000 GCA_017312705.2 Penaeus japonicus
GAGAGGCGTGGGGAGGGGGGAGGGTATGGGGGGGTGGGTTAGCGAGAGCCTTGCTGGGAGGGGGAGGGTAGGGGGGAATGGGTTAAGGAGAGAGCCGTGGGGCGGAGGGAGGGTATGGGGGGATGGGTTAGCAAGAGCCGTGGGGAGGGGGGAGGGTGGGCAGGTCAGGCACGTGCACACTGCATAGCTCCCTGGTGACCTTAGGACACGCGGAGTGAAAGGGGAAGACTTACGCAATCTACAAGAACACGAACTTTGACTGCCGATCACAGGGAAATTCAGTGTTGATAGGTAAAATATTCTCGCTTCCTATTCGCGGTCCTATACTTATACTATATATACGGTATAATAAAAAAGATATCCACACACACGCACAAACACTCATGTTTATCTATGTCTGTGTCTGTCTTTATTATGTACGTATGCATGCGTGTATGAGTATCGGTGCGTGTGTAGGTGTGCATATGTGTGACTGTGTGTATATATGAATAAGTAGATATATCTTGCAGAACATCTAATTCTTTTTTTTTTTTAATTCCACGACACTTACCCAGCTGCCGTGAGTCCATAACGGACGATGCAAACCTCGTACCTCATCCAGTCCTCTTGTCTGTTGATTGATGTACATGTACCGACGTTTATTGGTTGCTTTATTTGTCTAATTGTGATTCATTACATTACAATATCCTAATTATTAAGATAATTATCACCAGTGTTGTGATTGTTATCATTATCCTCATTATTGTTGTTACCACCATTATCATTATCGTCAGTATCATATTTATCATCATTATAATCATAATCTATTATCTTTATTATTATCTTCAATATCATTATCACTATTATCTTTATTAGTTTTATCATTATTACTTTCATTATCATTAGTTTTATCATCGTTATCATTATCATTATTAATATAATTATTATTATCATTATTATTATAATTGTTATTATCATAATCATCATCATCTTTATTATCATTGCGATCATTACTCTAGTGACTTTACCATTATTATCATAATCATAAACGTTTTCCTCATTGTATTATAATCCTCATTATCGTTATTGCCATTAATATAATAACTTAAACATGATCATTATCATCATTATTATCATTGTAATTATTATCATTATCATCAATGCCATTATCATTATTGGTGTTATTGTCATCATTATCACAATAACTATTACTTTTATTACTATCATTATCAGTACTATCATTATCACTATCATCATTATTGTCCTTGTCTCTGTTACTATCATTATCATAATTTTCATCCTTATCATCATCGTTATCAGCATCCTCATGGTTATAACATCAGCATCTATTGCTTAGCGAAATAGCAGAGTCTCCCTCCTTCCCACTCCTCTGTCGTAGCCTCCGTCGCCGCCAAGTCCCCCTCCATCCCCTCAGCACGTAGACCCATACCAGGCCGTCCCGTTAGTACTACCCTCATCCCTCCCCTCACCTTGAAGGGCGTGGGTCGCTATTTTTTACACTCGAAGGCCACACCTATGCGTAAAAAAGGCAGAAAAAAAGAATAATAAAAAGGGGACTACCAAGAACGAGTCTGGTCGGTAAAAAGTGAATCTGTTTTAATCGCATGAACTGTCCATAGCTGGGTGATGTGTTTGAAAGGGAAATATGTCTTTAGGTTCTGTGTCTCTTTTTTAATTATTTGGAAATAGTTATTTTGATTCACAAATATCCATTTGATTTAGCATAAGATATACCGCAGTCCCTTTCTCTCATGTCTTTATATATTCAGTTGCCTATGTTTGCTTGTCGACCCACTGTCTCTTTCGATCTCTCTCTCGCTCTCTCTTAAACATGCAGTATCCTTTAACGCTACAGTAATGCAGGCAATGTATCGACGTCACTACTAACGCCATTGCCATCAACAGCAGCAAAGTGATTACTCGAAGCAAAATAAAAGCAGAGGCAAAGAGAAACATGGCCTATCTCAGACACTCCTAGAATGTGTTTTTTATCATCCCAAGCTGGTGTATGGGTTCTCCGGAACGGGGAAGGCCCATGAGAAAGAGGCTGGCTGGAGGGCAGAAGGGAATAACTGATCTTCAACTTTGACCCGTGAACTTTTATGTCTCAAGGTCCGACTGGTTAGGAAGTACATAAGGAATCGTTTCGAAAGACTATTTTTTATTTGCTGTCGAGTCTGGTACCAGGAAAAAATGTGTTACACCTTTTTTTTCTTATTTTCATTAGGTGGGAGAATTTGCGTATGAGATGTGCCACGAATGTAGATATCTTTTCATATGTCTACACGAATACTACCAAAAAGCCGTTAAATGTAAATCAGTTTGTGATAAATATGAATTATTGGCTATAAAATCCAATCGAAATTCCCGTCCCCAGCGCCCTAAAATATACGACTTTCTTTTTTAGCTCTTATTGCCTCTACGTCACATCAGTGCAACATGAGACGGTCATGTGCTCGGCTGCAACCGCGACTACTGTGCCGAAGAACGTAGCTCTGAT
>BOPN01006727.1:57500-62500 GCA_017312705.2 Penaeus japonicus
AACAGGGCTTCTGGAATACCATTAACGGCATGTTCATGGCGCACGAGGGACTTTGAATATGGCTGAATATCTTACGTCTTTGTTATTGACGCATAGGTTTGTTATGCCGTGTTGAATATAGTAATGCAGAAAATGTAATGTCTGTCATTGCATTTTAGGTTATGTCAAGAGAAATTTCCACCATTGTTATATAACTTTATTATAGATCGTTTATCATTTAAAAAACAATGCTGAAAACACTAACATGAATTGGACCAGGAACTTTATCATTCCCTCTGTATATGCACTGAAAAAATAAAAGATGATTTTCAATATTTAGCCGAGGTCTTAGCACTTCATTATCCGCCTTTGCTTCGAACGTGTTGAAGCGTAAGGGGACTTCCTGGACTATATCAACATAGTCTCAAAATTTGATGATATCGCTGTTCGATCTCACGATTTCGCAATTCGACTGTCCACTTGCTTTCTATCAAACTGTCATCCACTCATCCTTGACTGTATGTCATGCATTTATTTTTGACTTCATGTCATCCATTCATCCGCGACCAGTGTCACACTCATCCATGGGTCCTCCTTTGATCTGACCATGTCTCCTCCTGACGTGACTTTAATTTCCTTTCTGTCCCTCCTGCTGTCTCCCATTCCCTCTATTTCAACTTTTATTGTCATCCATTCATCCCTCTCCTTGCTTTCCTTACGCACCTACAAGGAAGTCCTCTTAGACAGAACTTCGCCCCCGCCTGGGCATGCGTAAACAGGTCCAATAAAAGGGAAAAGAGCAAATATTATTCCCATGGGCAGAAGGCCGATCGTTCCTCCAGGTCGTTCAAGTTTTTATGGCCTGCTTTCCAGCCTCGCTGCCTCGCCGATCGCCAATGCTAATGGAAACGCGCGTCGCGTTCGCTTTCATCTGAATCGCACGTCTGCTGAACGACGATGCGATGCTTTGAGGCCATATGCGTTTACATGTGAGGGACTTAGATTTACATTTTCTCTTTCGCGAATATACGATAACGCACACACACATACAGACATACATGAAAGTCTGTTCATACATACATGCATACATAATACATACATACATACATACATATATATATGTATATATATATATATATATATATATATATATATATATATATAGATATATATATATATATATATATATTTGTGTGTTTGTGTGTGTACATATACAAAGAAACACACACACACACACTATAATGCAAAATAACGTAAGATATACGCCTGCAATCCCGCGCCCGAGGACGATTAACTGACACACTCACGCACGCAGCGTTTGAGATGCCGGATACTTTCATACTCTAAATTCATGCTGCCTTGTGACAATTACTGATTAATATCTATTTCTGAGAATGAAGAGCGAATGTAAGGAATATTACGAAGGAAAAGGTTTTCCCTTCTTTTTCTATGTATTTCTGTACATGTATTACTAGGCTTATTTTTACATGCAGTGACGTCTTGTTTGTGGTACATGCTATTTACGTATCTCTCTTTGTCTACTTACCTTTCTATGTATTTATCCACCTATGTATTTGATAATGTATTTACCTGTCTATCTATCTATCTATCTATCTATTTATCTATCTATCTATCTATCTATCTATCTATCTATCTATCTATCTATCTATATCTATCTATCTATCTATCTATATATATATATATATATATATATATATATATATATATATATTGTATGTGTATATACTAATTATGTATTTATACATCGTCTTGTATGTAGGTGTAACGGTTGTAGATTCTAGACATACAGGTAATAAGTGGAATCTTCCTTTATCTTTGAAGCTTGACCATGGGAATAGCACTTGATAGTAAAGAGTTGTACATGAAATATACACTACTACATATATAAATAATACATAGGTGATATTTTTTCGTAGATGTTATCTTGCCGTCGGACATGAGGGTAACATAAATCTACGATATTTAGCATTCGATTGTAAGAAACAATAACATAATTTGTTTCGGATTTACCTTATAGCCATAGGAATAATAGCAAAGAATTGTATAGATTATTCCTCATCTACATTTATGATACCGTATTTTCAATTTCCTGTCGGTTTTCTTATCTTGGATAAGTGATGCTTATTATTATTATTATTTTTTTTACATAACTGATGTTCCCGTCTCTCCGCGTAGGAGAAAACAAAGGGTTTGGTAAACATAAGTGTCCCTATTCCTCTTGCATTGCAATGCTGCTTCTTACACAAAGCAATTTCTGGAAGGTTCATGGTTGTATAATGAACAGACCAAATTTATATAAAGACTGAAAAGCTAAGAAAAGGTGAAAAAAAACTTCACACCAGGCTAGAAGATACAAGCCAACCTCTTTCCTGGCTGACAATAAAATCAAACATTGTTTATTTCTCTCTCTAAAGCTGCTTTACAGTCATTCCATTTTTTTCCTTTATGAAAAACCCAAGTTTATATCAACACCTTGGGAGTTTATTGAGTCCATAGTGAGATGGACTGCAACGCGGCAAATAAGAGGAAAACACTGTAACGAGTGAAAACTAAGAAAGGTTCTCACTACGAGAGCGATCACGTTGCAATTGCACGGATTCCAAGGATCAAACTGGGAAGGCCAAGGAAGCTGAAAGTGTCGTGAAATTTGTGAAAAAAAAGTATATATTACAGTGAAAAAACAACAGTGTATTTGTCGATATCCGGAAAACGAATGAACTTTGACGGCCTCTATTCGAACTCAATTGTCGAACCTACAGTTGAAACAATAGGCGAGAAAGAAAGAATCATTATATTAAGAATACGAGGGAGGCAAAAGAGATCTCGTTCATAAGAGAGGAAAGGCGGGACTCTGCCTATATAGATAAAAAGAACGCAACTAATTAAATGGGTAACGATTAAGATAATGAAAGTGTAGCTACAAACACAGTAACTTTGGAATATATATATATATATATATATATATATATATATATATATATATATATATATATATATAAATATATAAATATCTATCTATCTATCTATCTATCTATATATATATATATATATATATATATATATATATATATATATATATATATATATATATATATATATATAGTGTATACATATGGATTTCAGCTGTTGTCTCATTTTCAAATAATCTGTTTTTTGTTTGTAGTGTTTTCTGCCTTATATATGGATATATATATATATATATATATATATATATATATATATATATATATAAATATATAAATAAATAAATAAATAAATATACATATAAATAAATAAATAAATAAATATATATATATGTATATATATATATATATATATATATATATATATATATATATATATATATATATATATATATATATATATGTATACGTATATACATATATACATATTCATATATATATATATACATATATATATATATATATTTATATATATATATATATATATATATATATATATGCATATATATATATATGAATATACTTATGTATGTATAAACAGACAGATAGATAAGTAGATAAGTATTTAAACGGGAGAGAAAATAAATTCAAATACATACTAGTACAAAGAATTTCGTCTTTTGTCTATTTCAGAATATTCCTGCAGACAGTATACTTTATTCTTTATTCTTTAAATCAAACGCGCACTTGCAACACTCAGTCAAAAAAGTACATCCGCGTTATGCAAAGCACATAAAGTGAAATTGCTAAGGTATCTATAAAAACTCACACGATATAGACCTAAAGTGGAGCTGGCTTAAAGAAAGCCTTCAGGTCCGACATTTGATATGCCCCTTGCCAAGCTGGCTTCCTGTCCGCCAAATGTCACTACACTCACACCTTCATGGTCGTTACACCCGAGACACCCAAACGAAGGGCTTCTTGCGTGAATTTAGCTGGAAATCAAACCTAAGGCTTATTATTTCTTGTCCTCTCGCAAAAAAAAGAATCATATACACCTAATTAGAAGCTCAAATGCCTGTGGTGCTGCAGAGCCAGTTTTCACTACTCTCGCTCCTGGCCATTCTAGCACACTTCTGCACTGCGGGAAAAAGTTGGCAGATTGCGTTCATTGGTAAAAACATTTCTATCATCTGAAGCAATTCCTTGACGTCCTGTGATCCGTTTAATCGAATTTTGTCCAAGATAAACATTTAAACAAAAGAAGGCATATATTTCATGATGAATCCATTATATGAATGGGTATGTTTGACCTAACCTTTATGAAACTGAAGTTTATATCAGTTATCCATAATCCTTAACCGTAAAAGATTTCACGTGTGAGACACTTATAAAGAGAAATTTAGACGTCAGAATCCTTGACTTATGGAAAGGACAGTGAACTAGAGAACTGTGAAGAGGTCGCTGGAGGGGGGGGGGGGGGGGGGGGGGGGGGGGGGGGGAGTGAGTCAGATTGCCCAGTTTTTGAAATTGTTGATGGCTTACGAAGCCGAGGGACAATCCATGGGACTAATTAGAAGAAAAAAAAAACTGATTCCAACGGAGAGACAAATTTTATGGGACGATGTCGGAAGGTCAGTATCGTCTGTCTATCCATCTGTCGGTTGCTTTATCTATTCAATCTTGCCTCTGTCTGCCTGTCTATTTCTTTTTTTTTTGTCTGTCTGTCTGTCTTTCTTATCCCTTCCTCCCCCCTCTCTCTCTTTCTCATGAGAGACTCCGCCTTTTCCCAGTATCACCCTGCCAAACCTACCACTTTCTTTCTCTCTCTCTCTCTCTCTCTCTCTCTCTCTCTCTCTCTCTCTCTCTCTCTCTCTCTCTCTATATATATATATATATATATATATATATATATATATATATATACATATACATACACACACACACACACACACACACACACACACACTCATAAAAGTTTCCAAACTAACAGCATTAAAGCCTCACCAATATGGGGCGATGCTGCCTATATCAATCAGATCTTGAGTCGAAAAGGACGTCGAGATGAACTCTTACACTTTAACAGGCGAGCAAAGG
>BOPN01006728.1:11873-16873 GCA_017312705.2 Penaeus japonicus
TATATATACATATACACGAATATACATAACCATTCATCTCTATCTAGTACTCTCACAGAGACCCCAAAAAGCCGAAACAACCCACCTAGGAAGCACCACTCAAGGTCCTCACTTCAACGTACTCCATCCCATCATCAATTCATCGGTGGTGTCCCGGTGTTGAATCGGTGCCTAGAGACGACGCAAAACCTCCCCGCGTTGTTTCCCTGACCTCTGCTCCCAAGCCGGTTTGTCGGGTTGGAAGAACAGGTCCGGAGAGAAATACGGAAGAACAGGTCCGGAGAGAAATACGCCCATGTCCCCCATGCAAGGGGACATGGGCGTGAAGGGCGGACGATGAATGTCTGTGAATAGTTTCTCTCTCTCTCTCTCTCTCTCTCTCTCTCTCTCTCTCTCTCTCTCTCTCTCTCTCTCTCTCTCTCTCTCTCTCTCTCTCTCTCTCTCTCTCTCTCTGAGCTCAATCGAAAGTGATCAAATATCTCCTTTTTGTCTGCCTTTTATTTGTTTTTATGCTTCGTTTGTTTTATTCTCACTCCATACTTTCGTCTGCGATTCAATTACAAGTATATTTGTTCACGCTTCATCTTTGAGGTCTTTAACCTGTCATGTTATTTTTTATTATCATTAATTTTTTAACCTTAATTTTTAGTTATTTTCCCCACCTAGAGTGGCTTTGTTTTTGTTTTAAGAAATATTGATTTTACTGTTTTAATTTCTCTCAGTTTATTGCAGTGTAAATTAATATTTTTCTCAGTTTTATTGTCTCCTGGTGATGATCTTGTATGATTTTTGTGGCTTTTCTTTTGTATTTATGTATATATTTTATTTTTATTAATCGATGTTCGACGTGGCTTATGACGTCACGAAAGCTATAAATAGAAGCCGAGTTGAGCGGGAAATAGATCCTTTCTCAACCAGACAACGGTGTTTCGCTAACCCCCTGTTTTTTTTTTTTTTTTTTTTTTTTTTTTTTTTTTTTTTTTTTTTTTAATTAGCCGGCCGATGGAAGACTCAGCCCATCGAAGCGTCGAATCATCATGATATATTTTATATTATATCTGTTTCGTGGCGGTATTTGTTTTCCATAGGAGCTGGACATGAATCTTCATTTTTAATTATAGATATGAACGAATTTTCATATATCATACTTTAATACGATGCTGAAGAATTTTCATTAAGATTTATTTTTCACGGTTTCATATTTTTCATATGGCGACTTATTTCTGATGATATTATGCTAAGAACTAATCCAGGAGTGTCAATGGATTTCTACTCGCTACCAATTAATTGAAATTAATTCCACAGGAGCCCAGTAATTATAGAATATTCTGGCTACGAAGCCTTATACCCCGCGACATTATCATTTTACATTTATCATTTATAATCATTGATCATTATCTTTATTAACATTTATCATTCATTATCTATAATCATTTATCATTCATTATTATTTATAATCATTTATCATCATCATTATTATTTATTTGTTGAATCGTCATTATTGTTTATTTAATCATTATCATTATTCATTTATTCAGTTACTATTATAATTTTCAATATCATCATTATCATCATCATCATTATCATCCTCATAATTGTTATAAAGAAACAACATAGCTAACAGTACTTAGCAAAAAAAAAAAAAAAAAAAAAAAAATAGATAAATAAAACAAAATAGAAATTTAAACATAAATCCAAAAAATTGTGAAAAGAACAAGAAAAACGAATTAACAAAATAAGCTCTTTTTCTGCTGCTACGATATTAAGAGCAACATAATTAATCAAATCATAAAAATTCAATCTGTGCAAAGCAAGAAATAGCTTGACTCATTTCGATGCAATTGATCATAAACGCGCATATGCAACATGGATATTAGATTAATGTACTTTATTACTTAGTGTGGAAATCCCCCGTAAGCTTATTGCAAACAACCGGATTACTGGCACATAAACGGAGTGGCAGAGTGATATTGACATTCAATATCACTTTTTAGTCATTGAAGAGTGACAGCAATGCAATGCCAGATAGAGTGATTATATCAATTGGAAATAGGGTGATTATACCAATTGGAAATGGTGTGATTATATCAATTGGAAATGGAGTGATTATATCAATTGGAAATGGTGTGATTATAGCAATTGGAAATGGAGTGATTATACCAATTGGAAATGGGGTGATTATATCAATTGGAAATGGTGTGATTATATCAATTGGAAATGGTGTGATTATAGCAATTGGAAATGGTGTGATTATATCAATTGGAAAGGGAGTGATTATATCAATTGGAAATGGTGTGATTATACCAATTGGAAATGGTGTGATTATATCAATTGGAAATGGAGTGGTTATACCAATTGGAAATGGTGTGATTATACCAATTGGTAACAGAGTGATTATACCAATTACAAATAGAGTGATTATACCAATTACAAATAGAGTGATTATACCAATTGGAAACAGAGTGATTATACCAATTGGAAACAGAGTGATTATACCAATTGGAAATAGAGTGATTATACCAATTACAAATAGAGTGATTATACCAATCGAAAATAGAGTGATTATACCAATTACAAATAGAGTGATTATACCAATTGAAACAGAGTGATTATACCAATTGGAAATAGAGTGATTATAACAAATGCAAATAGAGTGATTATACCAATTACAAATAGAGTGATTATACCAATTGGAAATAGAGTGATTCTACCAATTGGAAATAGAGTGATTATACCAATTGGAAACAGAGTGATTATACCAATCTATACCAATCTTGGGTGCTGCGAAGGGTATTTGTGATTTGAGGTCTAATTAAAACTCTCATGACATTGTGCTTCTAAATTAGTCATGAAGAAAGCCGAGGGAAGATTAAGAGTTTTTATTTGGAAATAATTTTAGATAAAATTTGTTTATATTCCGTGCATTTTTTTTTTTTTTTGGGGGGGGGTCTGCCGGTTATATTTGTTGAGAGTCTGGGCTTAGTTATATTTATTCAGTTACATTCATTCAGTTATATATGATCATTTATATCTATTAGTTATATCCTTGATATGATAAAGTCTTTGAATTTTGAGTTTTTGAATCCAACACACATGATTACACACAATGCGCAGCGTAAGAGAAAACAAACAAACAAACAAACAAACAAAAGAAAAACTTATTTTGAATGTGACAAAATTG
Organism: Penaeus japonicus; assembly: GCA_017312705.2. Lineage (NCBI taxonomy): Eukaryota > Metazoa > Arthropoda > Malacostraca > Decapoda > Penaeidae > Penaeus > Penaeus japonicus. The sequence goes on from BOPN01006728.1 coordinate 15,055, forward strand.
CAATTCATATTTACTAGCCTTTTAAACTGTCACGGCACGGAAATCAATCAATCAGTCAGACTCCCCGATTAATAATAAAATTAATAATAAAACTGCAGTAATCCAGAAATGTAGCCTTTGATACTCGAGCTGCGAATAAGCACAGCCCCCCCCCCCCCCCACAGAGGCTAGGATTATGTCAAGTGTTGACGTGTGAAAAAAAAAAGAAAAAGAAAAATGGAATCCATTTGAAAGACAGATCCTGTGTAAGGTCAAAAGCTCTGATTGTTTGATTTGTCGAGTGGCTCCATCAGCTGATTCACTTGGATCTCTCTCTCTCTCTCTCTCTCTCTCTCTCTCTCTCTCTCTCTCTATTTCTCTCTTTCTCATAGTCTCTCTTTATCTCATTCTCTCTCTCTCTCTCTCTTTTCTCTTTCATTCTCTCTATCTCTCTATCTATCTATCTATCTATCTATCTATCTATCTATCTATCTACCTATATATATACATATATATACATACATACATACATACATACATATATACATATACATATATATATATATATATATATATATATATATATATATATATATATATATATATATATATATATATATAAATATATATATATATATATATATATATATATATATATATATATATATATATAAACATAAAAAATCAGCCGAAAAAAAAACATAAAAATTATCAGCCGAAAAAACAACAACTAAAAAGATAAGATCAGCCGAAAAAAATCAAAACTCAGTGCTGAACACATAAAAAAAAAAAAACTTAATCACACACTAAAAAAAAAAGTCAGACTCCAACAAAACAAGCCCAAACAAACAAGAATTACAATCCAAACAAGTAATCATTCTCCCCGTCTCTTCAAACAAGGTTTTTCCAAAGGGTAAACAAGTCCCCGGTGGCCGGCGATAGAGGCAGATGGATCACATGGGGACAACGATCACCTTAGGTCATGCTCACGAACCATTATGGTGACGAAAATAATGCCTCGTATTCGTGATTTCAATTAAAACTCCGCGGAAAGTTTAATGGGAGTTTATTGGGAGGGAATTACAAAATAAAACTCGAAAAGTTGAAATGGCCACCAAAGCTGTCCGTTTTGAAAATTGGCTAATAGCGAACCTCAATAAATATTACGAAAGGAATCATCGGTTATCAAAGAATGACGGAAAGTGATATACCACTGATGATGATGATGATGATGATGATGATGATGAGGCACTGATGATGATGATGTGAGGAAAAAAGAAAAGGAGGGAAAAAAAAAAATAAAAGAAAGAAAATTTTAAGTTTTTTTCTCTCCTTATCTAAGATGAGTTTAGTTGCTGGGGGGGATGGGAGAGTGGGGGGGGGGTGAAAGAGGGTTAACACACACAAAGAGCGAGCGAGTCGGGGGAGGAGAGAGAGAAAGAGGGAAAGGAAGGGAGAAAGGGAGGGAAGGTGGGTGAATGTGTGAGTGAATGACTCAGAAAGAGAGAGAGAGGAGAGAGAGAGAGAGAGAGAGAGAGAGAGAAAGAGAGACATATTAATCTCCCCCATCTTTCACTAGATAGAAATAGACAGAAGAGAAAGAGAGAAAGTGAGATAGATAATATAACAAAGAAAGGGTGACAGACAAAGACATAGATGCGAAATTACAGAACGTGAGAGAGAGAGATGGAGAGAAAGAGAATATGCCTATCGTTAAAGTCTTACATCATTTTGCAAAATCTTGGCAAGAGGGAGACGCATTTCCTCCTCTCTCATTTTCTCTCTCTCTTTAAAGGAGAATCATATATATATATATATATATATATATATATATATATAT
>BOPN01006728.1:24373-26873 GCA_017312705.2 Penaeus japonicus
GTTCGTGTGTGTATGAGAGTGCGTATGTCCGTGTGTTCGAGTGTGTATGAGAGCGTATGTATGTGTCTGTGTTCGTCTGTGTGTGTGTGTGTTCGTGTGTGTATGAGACCTTATGTATGTGTGTTCCTGTGTGCATGAGGTGCGTGTGTATTGTGTGTGTGTGTGTTTGTGTGTGTGTGTGTGTGTATGTGTGTCCATGTGTATATGAGAGCGTGTGCGTGTGTGTGTCTCTCCTCTGATTACATCAACCTTTGACACCTTGAGAGCTTATTCATCATGACAACACCGATTTTGCGCCTCAGTTCTTCAAAATAAGGGTTGTCAGGTTCGGTACATCCGGGATATCCTGTTATGTCTGCTGAGGCTGATAATCCTACTGTTGTCATGTGTGATAAGGATTCTGCTTAGCGCTGTTACCTTCGCTCTAATTACGAAAGGCAAAGAGGAAATGCGAAACGATATGGAATAAACGTAGGTTCGTATTGAAAACAAAAGGAAAAACAAAAGAAATGTGTTATTGTAAGTATATAACTCAATCATTTAACTGTTTTTAACAAATGAAATGTTAATATCATTAACATCAGATGCTCACTTTTGCCTATGTTAAGTTCAGTCTCATTGATGTTGTAGAGGTTTGATAGACACTAAGGTGTGCTTATAGCCCTGATATTGATTGACAAGATATTGCAATATCATTAGACATATATTAGAGGATTTACAATACATCCATTTAATCTACAATCAAATATTATATTCTAAATCGGGATTTCACTTACCTATGTTGCCTGCTTGTTTAAGACTATATGTTGCAGTAAATACTACAAACGCAACATGATCTCATCTTGCAACTATTCTTAGGATGGAAGACCACTCATGCAATAGAAGAATGAGAGGTTTCGTTTTTTTTTTTCATAATCGAAGTCTTCGACAAAATTGCATAGAAAGCTGTAGAAAATTCTATCGATAAAAAAAAAAAAAAATGTACACGCAGATGTATTATATTCGCATATTATGATATCTCTGATCGCCATGCTGGTGTCCTGATTTTAGTCAATTATATATAAGTTGATGGTTATCAAGAAGTCGGAATAACGGCTCAGAGTTCAAATATTTTAGATCCATATCAAACTGAGTGAAACGGAAAGATTATTATAATTTCTGTTCAATTCTTTATTCTTTATTATCTTTATGATGCGGGAATTAGAACAATAATAAATGTTGCAGATACTGCAATGACTCCCTGGAGTATGATGCATTATTGGCTTGGGTTTCTCTTTATACTTAGTTACTAAATTGCAAAACAAGTGAAGAGAGAATTCTATTTACGTATCGGACGAGTTTTGGTGAGTTGCCAGTTACTCATATGTTTGTGTGTTTCTTTTTACTTTTACTGCGTTAGGATAATGATTACTTTTTTAGCCTCGCTTTTCCACTAACAATCAGTAAAGCAATTTAAATTCCTCTGTTATTGTTACTTATTAAGAAACGGTAAAGGAAGAACTTCAGGAAAAAATCAACTATTTATTTTTTTTTTTTTCCTTCAACAACGTGTCCGATTCGTCTAACAAAATGTGATGTTTATTTTTTTCACGCTTCAAAACATCATAACTAATATTAAGTTAGTTCATCTGAAAGAAGGAGAAAAAAAAAAACTCGAGAAAGAACATTTTAAGAGTAAAGTTCGGGTATTACGATGAATAAATCATTTTCAATTATGAAGTCAACAAATACGATCATTGGAATCACTGACTGTTTGACGAATTTTTAAAATATCTTAATCAAAACTACATTCTCGTTATCAATTCTTATGATGCCTAATATATATATATATATATATATATATATATATATATATATATATATATATATATATATATATATATATAGAAAGAGAGAGAGAGAGAGAGAGAGAGAGAGAGAGAGGGAGAGAGAAAGAGAGAGAAAGAGAGAGAGAAGGTGAGAGAGAGAGAGAGAGAGATTGAAAGAGAGAGAGAGAGGGAGAGAGAGTTTTTGAGTGCAAGATTAAATGAACAAGATTTCATTTATAATTTGCATTAATAATAGTTTCTGAGGCTTAATTTTTCTTTTCAGTATCGTTGTAAATTGATCTAAAGTAGAAAAATAAATTCGCTGATTAAGTTGATTTCTTAACGAGATTTCAAAATGTTTCGACAATGTCTTTTATTCCAAAAATATTGTGCAAAAAATTAATGTGGTTTCTATCTACACACACACACACACACACACACACACACACACACACACACACACATATATATATATATATATATATATATATATATATATATATATATATATATATATGTGTGTGTGTGTGTGTGTGTGTGTGTGTGTGTGTGTGTGTATATATATATATATATATATATATATATATATATATATATATATGTATATATATATATATATATATATATATATATATATATATATATATATATGTATATATATATATATATATATATATATATATATATATATA
>BOPN01006728.1:44373-46873 GCA_017312705.2 Penaeus japonicus
TTACGTGACCATCAATAGAAGGTACAGAAATACTGGTGCACAAGTAAGCACATGCAGGGGCAGATTGTGATAGCTACCACGTCCTAATTGTAGCAGACATCAGGGTGAGAATAAAGAAAGTGACGAGAGAAGAAATAAAACCTAAAAAGATGTACAGGTGATCAGGAGAAATGAAGAATAAAAACAGAGGTATATAATGGCAGTGGAAAATAAATACGAAATGTTTGGGGAAGACTGTAACGAGAATGATCCTGGACAACAATGGCAGAGGTTAAATGATGCAACAGAGGAAGGCAGTCAAAAAGTGATTTCAGAAAGGAGGAGGAGAAGAAAAAACAACTGGATAACTCAGGGAATATTTGACTGGATGGATGAAAGAAGATATATTAAGAACTAAGATGAAAATGCATCCAGGGAACTAAATAGACAGATTAAGAGGAAACGTACAGAAGAAAGAGAGAATTGGATAGATGAACAATATTAAGAAGCAGATCTTGAAAAGAGAGATTCTAGAATGATGTATGACAGGATTCGGGAAATAACAAGATAAAGAAATAATCATATAAAGACTATCAAAAACAAAGAAGGAAAAGATCATATAATAACAGAAGAAATAAAAGAAAGACGGGAGGAATATGTAAGAGAACTCTTTGAAGATGATAGAATAGCAGAAGAGGAAGAAGAAAATCCTTGGCATATAGAAGGAGAGCAAACAATGGAGGATGAGGTGAAATTTGCTCTGAGTAAAGTAAAGAAAGGAAAAACTGCAGGAGAAGATAAGATCATGGTAGAGATGTTAGAGGCCTTGGGAGAATATACAATAAAAATGTTACAGTCTTGGCAAATCATATATATAATGAGGGTGTAATAACAAAACAGATGTACAATTTAATTTTTATACCAATACCAAAGATAAACGGACCACTAGATTGCAATAAACACCACATGATAAGCATAATGAACCATATAACAAAGATAATGCCAAGGATCACAATGAACAGAATAACAAATAAAGTAGGAGAGCAGATGTCCTGGGAACAGCCCGGATTCATAGAGGGCAAGGGAACAATTAATGCCATAATTGTGCTGAGAACAATTTTGGAAAGAATGATTGAAAAACAAAGAAATTTGTTCCTATGCGAAAAGGCTTTCGAAAAAGTAAGGCATGAGGAACTGATGATATCTAGACATTGATAAGAAAGAAATGAGAGTAATAAGTAATCTATATTAGAATCAGAAAGCAGCAGTTAGAGTGCAGGGAAGGAAAACAATATCAGACCATGGTAAGCGGAGTACGGCAGGGGTGTGTTTTGTCACCTGATCTGTTTAACCTCTATGGTGAAATGATACTGAAGGAACTGCAAGGGCTTGAGGATGTCAAGATCGGAGGTTCCAATATCAATCATATCAGGTACGTAGATGATTCAATGTTTGTGGCTGACTCTGCAGAAAAGTTGCAACTCTTGTTGGGTGTGACGATAAGGGCGAGCGAGGAGAAAGGGTTGACGGTGAATATAGATAAGACCGAGGTGTTGGTTGCATCCAAGACAAATGAACCCAAAGTAAGAATAGAGGCAAGGGGGAGAAGAACAGCAAGAGGCAAATTTTCGTATCTAGGGAGCTTGATAACAGAAGACTGCAGATGTGAAAATTAAATTAGAACGAGAATTGAAATTGCGAAGAGTGCATTGACGAAGATGAAGGTAATTCTGACAAACAGGAAGTTGTCTACCGAAATTAGAAAGCGATTAACAAAAACTTTCGCGTGGTCAACATTGATGTATGGGTGTGAGACTTGGACGGTAAACAGGAAGATGCAAGGAAAGTTGAAAGCAGCTGAAATATGGTTATGCAGGAGAATTCTTAAGATATCATGGGCACCAAGGAGAATAAATAAGGATGTGTTAAGGCAGATGGATGTGGAAAGAAAAATGATGACAACAATAAGAAGACAAATGAGATTTCTCGGACATGTAATGAGGTGGAAGTAGATGGAAGATGTGGTACTGACTGGGATGGTGAAAGGACGAATAGCGAGAGGGCGACAGAGAGAAGAAAAATATGGATGGTGTGATGAGAGTGATTGGGGAACATCATCATCCAGAGTAAGGTGGCGCTCCATGGTTGCCGAAGTCCGAGTTGATGTGGCACGTCGATATATATATATATATATATATATATATATATATATATATATATATATATATATATATATATATATGTATATTTATATATATATATATATATATATATATATATATATATATATATAAATATATATATATATGTGTGTGTGTGTGTGTGTGTGTATGTGTGTGTGTGTGTACACACACACACACACATAATATATATATATATACATATATACATATATATATATATATATATATATATATATATATATATATATATATATATATATATATGTATGTATATATATATATATATATTTATTTATATATATATATATATATATATATATATATATATATTTATATAT
>BOPN01006728.1:69373-71596 GCA_017312705.2 Penaeus japonicus
ATATATATATATATATATATGTATATATATATATATATATATATATATATATATATATATATATATATATATATATATATATATATATATATATATATATATATATATATATATATATATATATATATATATATATATATATATATATATGTGTGGATGTGTGTGTGTGTGTGGGGGGATGTGTGTGTGGATATGTGTGTGGGGGGGGGGGGGAATGTGTGTTTGGATATGTGTGTGTGTGTGTGTGTTTGTGGGGATGTGTGTGTTGGGGGGGGGGTTGTGTATGAGAGAAAGAGCGAGAGAGAGAAAAAGAGAGAGAAAGAGAGAAGGAGAGAGAGAGAAGAGAAAGAGAGAGAGAGAAAGAGCGAAGAGAGAGAGAGAGAGAGAGAGTGAGTGAGAGAGAGAGAGAGAGAGAGAGAGAGAGAGAGAGAGAGAGAGAGAGAGAGAAAGAGAGGTTGGGAGAAAGAAAGAGAGAGAGGGAGAGAGAACGAAGAGAGATAAAGAAAGAGAGAGAGAGAGATTCTGTTCGAAAGACCAAAATAGATAATGATTCTCAGCTAAACTCACTTTTAAAAGGAAGCACATGGGTGAGATTTTTTACGAATATTTTTGACAAATGGAAAAAAATCTTTTCAGTGTTCGTCGCATCGACAATATTGTAAATTGCCATAAGAGAAACTTTTTTGTGCAATTTAAATGTCCGCGTAATTTAAAGCCCCTCGCAACGAGACATGGTAAAAAAAGGCAATTGAATAACCTTTATTAACAGTAAACCTAGGTGTGGCCAGAACTATATATAGAATAGTTACCCAGAAAATAAATTCAAGAAAAACGGCAAGAGAAAACGCAGATTTAACACATTCTAGAAATTCATTGGCCATAATTACCTTTTACAAATGATAAAACAGGTTGCAAAATTGAACTAATCTACGTAGTTCTTTTCCCTTCTGAACGCAAATATCTCAACACAGTTCCTCGTACTGTGAGTGAATCTTCTAAAGGAACAAGAAGACTATGTCAGCTTAATTAATCTAGGGACGCTAAGCACCATCTTTCACTCCCACGCTAAAGTAATTATAAGGTAGTGCTTATTCATCAAGGATATAGGAATTAAAAAGTGTTTTTTTTTTTTGTTTTTTTTTTTTGTTAATTATACAAATGTTATATAATGCTACGTGCATAAGTGAAAGAAATAACGAAAGTGAGCTGAATTACGCAAAATGATGATTTTTTTGATTAACTACATAAAAGGGAGAAAATTAATAACGTAAGAATGTGATGTTAATGTTGATGGGAAGGATAACAACAGTGATAATAACAATAGAAGCAACAACAACTATGATAATAATCATGACACTGTAAATAATAATAATAATAATGATAATAATGATGATAATGATAACAGTAATAATGATAATGATGATAATGATAACAGTAATAATGATAATGATATAATGATAACAGTAATAATGATAATGATGATAATGATAACAATAATATTGACAATGATAACAGTGATAATGATAATGATAATAATGATAACAGCGATAATAATAATAATAATAATAACAATAATAAGAGTAATAATAACAATAATGATAATGATAACAGTAATGCTAATAATGATAATAACAATAATGACAACAATGATAATAATAATGATATCAATAAAAATGATTATGATAATGATAATAATAATAATAATGATAATGATAACAATAATCCTAATAACAATAACGACAACAATGATAACAGCAATAGTAATATTAACATAAAACAAAATGATGATGATAAGAACATTGAAAATAGGAATTACAACCAATTACTGTCTTTAGAGGCAATATTAATCTAGGAAGCATTTAATCTGCAGGGCAATCACAGAGCGTATTAGATTTAGATAAAGCTAATTAACAAGAGAATAAAAGAAATCATGTATCTATATTTGTTTCCCGTTGAATGATTGAGAAATATTATATTGCTATTATCATTTTTATCGCTATTATGATCATTGTTGGGTTAAGTATCATCGTTATTGCATTTATCTTCCCCCTTCCTCTTCTTGTTTTTCTTCTTCCTCTTCTTATTCTTCTGTTTATTTATTTTTTCTTCTTCTTTCTCCTCCTCTTCCCCCCGCCCCTTATTATTACAATCGTCATTATCATCACTTTCACCATCATCACCAGCGCTATATATATATATATATATATATATATATATATATAT
>BOPN01006729.1:0-5000 GCA_017312705.2 Penaeus japonicus
TATATATATATATATGTGTGTGTGTGTGTGTGTGTGTGTGTGTGTGTCTGTGTGTATATATATATGTGTGTGTGTGTGTGTGTGTGTGTGTGTGTGTGTGTGTGTGCGTCTGTGTATGTATTTATACATATGTACAAGTATTAAATATTGTATCACCTGTAAAACTGTTTCATTTTTATTGTTAGGATTGCCAAATTACTAATGGCACTACCATTATCATTATTGTGATTATTGATATTATCCGTGTTCGTGTATTATCATTGATATGAGTATCACCAATTCCATTCTTACTACAATCAGTTTTATGTCAATTGCAATCACTATTTTGAGACTTTTTTTTGACTTAAATATAAGACTGTGCGAAGCTAATATTAGACTTTGAATTAATAAAAGGTTATGGAAACCACTGTCCTCTCATGACACCCGAACCGCTCTAGGAAATTACTCAGCATCGATGGTTCTCATAAGAAATTTCAGTGTCAGTTTTCCCATTGCAGAAATTGCAACAAGAGACCTGCATGACGTAGGAGACACAAGAGCCAAAAATAACATCTATCTTTATCTGTGCTATTTCGATATGAGAGTGTGGATAACAATGTAATTTGATTATATGGTAATTTTGTGTATATCTATGTGAGCACTAGTATATATGCAATTACACGAAAAAGTGAAGCATACATGACTTATGAAGGCATGCATGTATGTAAGTATGTATGGACTGTGTGTATGTATGTATGTATGTATGTATGTATGTATGTATGTATGTATATATGTATGTATGTATGCATGTATGTTTGTATGTATGTATGTATGTATGATTGTATGTACGTATGTATGTATGTATGTATGTATGTATGTGTGTGTGTATATTTGTATGTATGTATGTATGTATGTATGTATGATGTATGTATGTATGTACGTATGCATGTATGCATGTATGTACCTATGTATGCATGTATGTACCTATGTATGTATGTATGTATATATGTATGTATCCATGTATGTGTGTATGTATTCATATATGTATGTAAGCAAGTATATATGTATATATCGTTATGGATGTATGAATACATCAAATACAAATATTGTATAACTCTTATTCCTTAGGCAAAGGAAAGCTTCCACGAGGCAAGCCGTGGCCGCCGCGCCTGGAGAATACGAATTCCTTGGCCTCTTGACTCTTCTGCTTCTTCCACGTCACATCAGGCGGGCCACAGCCACTTCCTTAGGGCTTCTTACAAGATGGCTGAGCCCCAAGACAAACGTCTGGCCAAACTTTTTCCAATAATCAGCAAAATACCGTCCAGAAGTAGCTTCGGGCGCGCTGCTCCACCAAAGGGTAGGAAAATTCTTGTCCAGAAACAGTGAGCGCCACACAAAGGGTCCGCGCTACTATTTGTGAGAGAACTTTGGATGATGAGCAGAAAAAAGGCACGCAAGAAATCTCGAAGTTCGGGGTTTCGATGGCTCACGGACACGATGATGTGGTTCTGTGATAGAGCGGACGGAACGGGGAATCACGGGGAAAAGCGCAGGAACTACCGGGGATCGTGATAGAAAATCCATGGCAAATATGCGTCATATTCATCACTGTTTTTATTATCATTATTATTTTCACTATTAGCTTCATTATCACTATTATCATTATCATATTTTGCTTTGGTATCACTTAAAAAAAAAAAAAAAAAAAAAAAAAATGAATAAGGCGAATACAGAAGATTATAATATTCATAATGTGTAGATAATGATGAATCACATACAGCAGACGAACGCAATTTCAGTAAGTCATCCAAGGTATTATCAGCTTCACAATCAAGAAGTGAAGGACTCTGGTAGAAAGGACAATCATCATTCATTTTCCGATCTCGCCTCTAATATATAGACTGAGCGAAGAGGTCATCATAATCTCTTATCTGCCTCTGGCCGCGTACTGTGCATAAGTGACGCACGTTCGTTGCATGATGGATGGGAGGCAGGATGATCCTCCTCCTCTTGCATCAGTCGAGGTCTGTGATATAAAGCCGGTTAGATATCGAACACCACACGAGCCCTGCTCCGATACACTACTCCGTCAGAAGAGAAGTTTAGTCCTAAGTCTATTGATGGAATAGTTGCAATAAGGGGAATGGGATTATGGAATTGTTCTTGGAACTTTAATGGTGAAATTTAATGCTGCAGAGTATTCTCAATAGGGTTTGAGGGTAATATGAGCGATGGCGTGAGGGGGGAGTGGGAGGTGAGGTCGGGTTACGTTGTACTAGTGAAAATAAAATGCAAAAATCCGGTATCCAAGGCAGAAGAAATGTAATAGAGTGGTACTAAATGATGTATTATTAAAAGAAACAAATATTGTTTAAATAATGCATGATGAAAAATAAGACGAATCGAAAAAAAATATATGTATATGAAAAAAATGGGAGGAAATACGTAAAAACAGTGAAAACCAACACACAAATACACTTCTTTCTGCTAATACATATTGGTACCGAGCGAGTGCTAGTTGCTGTAGCAATTTACCCTTGTCTCTCCCAACCACAACAACATACGTTTCCCTCGCTGCCGTTGCAACAGCCGCCGCTAACACGATTGCCTAGTGAAATCGTTACGGAAGAACATGTTTGTAAGCTAGTGACATAGTCCGACCCGAGGACAGACAGGACTTTTGGAGAAATTGGAGCAGATACTCAGTCTGTTGTAACCTCTCGGTCAGGTACTCGTGCTGATTGGATAGCCAGGTGGGGGAGATTCGCGCCCTGAGACAAGCCAAGGAGAATTCGCTTTTATTGGGCGAGCGGATTGACAGATGGTTAGCTGAGGAGTAGGTGACAGGGAAGGAAAGGGTTAGACAGATAGGCAACTCTTCTGCTACAAAAAATAAAAGCTATACTTCCAATTATTTATAAAGTAGATATATACACTCACTCACACGGGCACACACACACACAAAAACACACACACACATACACAAATACACACACATGAACATCACAACATCTCTTTATCCCTTTATTATTATCCTCCTATCTCCTATTCCCTCTATCCTTCTCCTCTACATCTCCTATTCCCTCTACCCTCCTCCTTTTATACACACATCATTTATTCCTTCTATCCCTTTTATCCCTCGCCTCTGACTCCACTTTCGCCTCATTCCCATTTACAGCTCTTCTCCAACTTTGCTTTTCGTTGCGTGAAAGGAAAAGTTGGTAGTATGGTCCCTCGTACATGTCAAATTTGTCACATTTTACTCACAGGAATTATCTGGAAAAGGGTATTTATGTACGGTTGTCTGAAAATATAGACTAGTAGTCATGGCTTCATTTTTTTTGGCGCACTACCATTCAAAACTTTTTTCATTTTTTTATCGGTCGCTTCACTCCTTATCGCTATGATGCATATGGAAATTGCAGTTCCATCAAAACTTCCACTTTTAACGACTGTTGTTGGTGATACATGGCGTGATCCAAGGAATAATAGCAATAATATTGATCATACTAGTTGTATTCTTTATAATGTTTTCATGATTACCCTTTTTTTCCATTTTGGAATGTACTTAGTAACAGAAACAATTTCTACAATAAAGATTAGGAATGGTTATGCATACAAAACTAAACTAGAAATATTAATAATAATAATAATAATAAATAATAATAATAAACATGATCCATAAAAGAGAAAGAAAAGAAAAATCTCCTACTGACAACGCATCCTGGTATGTGATTATTCTCTCCATTACTTTTTTTTCCACTTCTCTTCCTGGACTCTCTTTAAACAAGAAATGGATTTCACACAAAACTATTTTCGGTACTGTAGGTTATGGCTGTTTTATCCGCTGGTGTCTGAAGTTGTTGGTGGTGTCCGAGAAGAAGAATTTATACGTGTGTTTCCCACTTGAACGAGACCTTGAAACGCCGGGATTTATGTGAATGTTTTCTAGTACAAGAAGGGATCTTGTGAACTAGGCGAGGCCCCGTAACGCTCTGGCTCTAACCATTCGCAGGAGCCATCCATTGCGTGGCTCAATGAGAATGCCCCCTTCGCCCGCATTTGTTTTAGAGGTTTACGAGATTCGTGATATAAATTCAAAGGGAATGAACACTCCAGGCGGCTCGCGTGGTTGTTTGGCAGTGATAAATTCTTCGGTTGAGCCCGCCCAGTTTCATTTACATGTGTATCAGAAATTATACAATCAAGGTAAGTGGCAGCTACGGCGTACCCCACGCGGAGTCCCTCTCCTTGAAATTACACATTCTGAATATATTTGTTTTCGGTGTGTTATCGGTTACGAAATTTTAGCATACAGAATATTGGACGATGTGCGAAATGTTATACCATTTTGGAAAGTACCGCGCGTTTAAAGTGTGCATAACATTTTCACGCGAATCGTAGCTTTCTTGATTTTCATAGTCTAATTACTGTGTATATAACAGTTATTTGTTGCTACCTGTGTGTTACGCCGCGCATGGTTATGAAAACTGCGAAGATATCAAGCCTGGTAATTGACGGTTATTATATCTGTGAAAATAATTAAGAATCCGAAAGAAAGGGTCAAGAAAAAAGGGGTAAAAAAGAGAGAGAAAGAGAGAGAGTGAGAGAGAGAAAGAGAGAGAGAGAGAGAGAGAGAGAAAGAGAGAGAGGGACAGAGAGAGAGCGAAAGCAAAAGTCTCTTAAGATCCTTTCAACGATAAGATTGGTCATAATTACAGGTTTTCTTGAGAATCATTTTGATGAAGAATAACAAGGAGGAAGGAAGGAGGAGGAAGTCACGAAACGATAAGAAGCAACGACCTTGCAAAAAAATAAAAAATAAAATAAAATAAAAAAGAGAGAGGTCACGGGGTCACTAGACCCATTTTAAGTAAAAAAAAAAAAAAATATTTCGGAAAGCCAAATATAATCAAAATAATAATGGAGAGAAGGGGAAAATAATCGAATGAGATGAAATTCTGAAAATGGAGAGTAATGATAGATTTTAAGAAGAGGGAAGTATGATTAGAAAACAA